>WSXT02006374.1:0-14866 GCA_011762715.2 Neuroterus valhalla | reverse complement strand
ATGGATGTGGTGGGGGGGAGGGGGGGGGGGCTGGGTCTGGAGGACGAAAATCATTTAAAAATGTGGACCCATTTTAATTACACTGCTTCCTCAATCGAAACACACCCGAACTCGCAGTTCTTCGAAATGAGATCGTGGACGAGACGGTGCGGGGGGTTTGGAGAGGGCCGCTCTCCTCGCTTCATTCTCCGCCACTGCCGTGAATTGAAAGTGGGCAGTAGGCAGCCTTTACTGTTTATGTTTCAGCTCACTCAATCTCGTCACAAGGCCGTCGATACCCAAGCCCGAAACTGAGATGAGATTGAGGTTGCAGTGTAATTTAGAGTAAAGCGAATCACACATTGAAACTTAAATTATTATGTGACGTTTAATTTAGTTTTAGTTATAGTGCAATAAAAAGATGTAGTAAATGGAAAAAAGTCATGTAAGTGTAACGAAGATAACGGAATCTCAATCATATCCTATGGCAATGTAAGTTTTACAATGATGAAAGGTCAGAATTAGTTTAAAACTTGAGCAAGATCAAAAGTATGCTGTCGCTCAATGTAGAATCTATCATTGCTACGCCGAATATCAATGCTTGTAGACTTATATTCCTATCATTTAAGAAATGTAACCTAAGTATTTATTCACTTACTTGAAAATAACTTCCTCTTTCCAATGACCATTTATATGTATTGACATGCATGCAGAATAAACCTCTATGAGGTCTCATCTTGCTTAATGCAAAAAATAAACAAAATTTTAAAAAAAATATTATTCTTCAATATGATCTTGATTTCGGAATCAAAATGCCGGAGATTTATCTGACTATATGAAATACCTACCATACGTAATTCTATACACACAAAAAAAACTTATTATACCTACATATTGTTGCAGTCAATTTTGGGATTTCACCCGTATGCATGGGTAAAACTTAGTCATTACCCTGTGATTAATAATTAGTTTGTCTGAAATTCGGGTAAAGATTACTTTTTGTTTTTCCTGTGCAGGCCTCATTCAAGTTTTATGGTAACCGGTTTTTGTATTTTACAGTAGCCAGATTGAAAGTTCCGATTCTTGACTTCTTCTTAGCGAATACAGAACAAGCTTGCACTAGTGACTAAGGCCACTAGGCAACCCTCTCTGGTCCAAGACCTGCAAGGTCTTTTACACTAGGTTGAAGCTACCTGAGGCACATCTCTCCCTATAAGTAAAATTTAAATTCCCCTTGTAAGAGACAAATTCCCCTTCTCGAGGTTTTCATCTCCTCCACCCCAGCTATGTTCGAATGACCAAAACAATTATCTCCAAATTTGAGCAAAATCGTTCAATATTTAGAGGTGGCGCAAAGACGATGAAATCAGCTTTTTGTAAATCTGATATTTGAACGTGATAATATCGTACAAAAAATTCCGTGTTTCAATATGCAGTTCAGAATTTATCAGAGAATAAGAATCAATCATTTTTGAGGTTGGATGATTTTGCGCCACATTATGGATCCCCAAAGAAAACTCCATAAGTGACAAATTTTAATTTTACGTAATATTGTGGTTAATCGACGCTTTTAAAACGTTTTTTTTTTCGTAAATGATCATTAATCATTCATTTGAGATTTCCCAGTCATTTTTCAATTATTATTCAATTTTTTGAACAATTTTAAGTTGTTTAAACATTTGTGTTTCTGAAGTAAGTCGGGAAATGAACGTTTCTTCTGCATAGTATGAGTTATTTATTTAAGGATGACAACAAAATAATTTGTTAAAATGATTTCATGAATATTAAAAAAATACGTATTTGTTCAAGTATATGCTCTAACTAAAAAAAAAGGAGAAACATTCTATCTCTCCAAATTTTCAAGAGATTTTAATAGTTTCAAGTATACGAATATATTTCCAAAGATGAAACGTAAATGTTTGAACAAATTTGAATGGTTTAAACAATTTTTTTGTTCAAATATTTTATTTTTGCTATTTATCGAAAGAATCAAATATTTGTAGGTACTTTTTTGCCTTCTTAGAATACTCCTAAATGTTTGAACACATTGAAATTAAAAAAAAATATAAATATAAAAAATAATTTATATAAATATAAATCGAAGGCCTAAGTCACTGATACCTTGCAACAAATACTGCTTCTGTTCTTCGCTCTAAGTAATTACTGGATTGTAATCAGTCATTATTCTGACGCTTCTTTCTGAAGTATTATTCACCACTTCCAGTTGTTTCAGCTTTTGCAGTCTTTTTTGTTATTCTCCGTTGATTGACCATTCCACTGGTGGCGTATCGAGAAAAGACACTGATATATTAAATCGATCGAACAACTGTCCTGACACGATTATAATGAAGCCTTCAATCTCATCCTGAACAAAATTCAGAACATCCTTCGGATCAATAGTCAGTCGTTTTGTAGCATCATCGGAAGTGTCAGGACATTCAAGAGCCTTGACCATTTACACTTCCGATGCCAGGGATACTTTTGATCAAAGAATGCCAGTGCTGCTGCTTCTAGTGTCGACAACCATAAATGACCGCAAAACTTTTTAACTACTGTATGAAAAATTTCCGAATCGATTTTTACATCAACGTGAAGGTTTTGCAAAAATTTAGGGTCTTAATATGGGGCTTGCACAGCAATCAGCGCACAAAACAAAGCTTCAGCGTATAATCTTGTGATAAAGATGCAAACGTATCGGCAAGCGTTTTTTCAAATGTTGTAATTCGAAATTGATGTCGAAAAATGAACATCTTAATACAATAAATGGCTTTCGCCATCCATCTAGCATGATCTCCTGGAGATCGAAAATTCACTTCACTTGGTGGAATACCAACTTGGAGTCCATTCTTCAGGTGATTCATATACACAGCATCAGCTTGATTTCGTACACTTCCAGAGTCTAGTTTCGGAACGCCAAGAAGTTTTTCAGCCCCATGGCTTCTCACTATAATAGGTCATCTGTCAACATTTTCGTTTCCCGTCAAGTCGGGAAGCTATTTGCCATCCCAGTGGACAGTGCACGCTTCGAATCCAGAAACTGCAAATTCAGCCCGAATTTAGTTAGCGTATTCTTCAGGCAAAAGTTGATGACTTCGCTGAATCGATGATCGATTAATAACGAGATTATTAGTATTGTGACATAATGCTTCAGCAGCTATCATTAAAATATGCACTACATTTCTATCACTTACTTTACATTCGTCCAATGCTGAGGCCAGTTTCGAAGTAATGAAAAATACTGTCGCTCTTTTTTTTTATCAGTTGGACCTGATCTGAAATTGAGGTCCTTGAAATGATTGCACTCATCTATTTTAGTTTCAACGTTATCAATCAGATAAGCAGAATCAGTATCAATAACATTATTTCCGTAATTGCAAAACTAAACAACGGTAAGGCTGCCATGAGGGAAAGGGTGGTCAAGGCGACTGCAATGATTATAGAGTGATCGGCCTACTACATACTGTGGGCAAAATATTAACCAAAATACTTAATATAAAGACATGGGAGTAAAGAAGGAAAGGATCTGTGAAGTTCAATGTGGAATTATGCGAGGGAGATCATGTACAGGTCAAATATTAAGCTTGAGACAAATCACAGAAATAAGCTTAAGAGTAAACAAAAAAGTTTTCTGTGCATTTGTGGATCTGGAAAAAGCTTTCGACAAGGTAAATAGAGCTAAACTTTAGAAGGTCTTATAAGAATGTGGAGTGACTGGGCGGCTTCTGGAAGCAATACAAGCAATATATAATGGTAGCAAAGCAAGCGTGACAGTGAATAAACCATTGAGCGATTGGTTTGATATAAAGCAGGGCGTTAGGCAAGGATGCAGAGGTGCAGAGATTCCGAGACGTACAAATGAGGGTAGAAAGATCATCGGCAGTGTACGGGCTATAGCTGAAAGTAAAAATGTTACAAATAAAGCAAAAATAGCGATACATAATTATGTACTTGCACCAGTGGCGAATGGATAGAATGTGTGAATGAGACCCTAGAGAGAAGAAATATAAAGAGCCGTAGAAACACAAGAGCTTGTATGAAAAAATGGATGGATGTGAAAGAAGCTAGAGATGTATGCCAGGATAGAGATGTTTGGAGAGCAATTGTATATAAGAAAGAGAGTGAAGCCTGAGACAAACGATTCTGGCTACTAATGACTGGATTATTTTATGGCTTCGCGAAACTCTTTGTACGAGGTGTTTGATAGATAGATCAGGAAGCGACCCGTGTCGGGCCGATGTTGCACAGGACGAGTGTGTCCTTAGAAATCAGAAACAGGCTGGTCTCAAGCGAAGGTTTTGGATTAAAAAATTAGGAATAAAAATGAGATCAGCAGTTCCGGCTCAAATAATAACAGCGCCCTGTTCGAAAATGAGAAATGCGCCCTCTACAAGTGCCACTTGTTTACGCCTCACTTATTCATTTGATTTTCTGCCCCCCTCCCCTCCAACATTTTCTGGCGCCCTGTTCGACGGAACGCTTCGAACTACCCTTTAGCCGGAACTGGAGATCAGATTTTTTCTGTTCGCAAGGAACACGCAATGAATTCTAAGACTAATCTAATACCTATCCCTGCTTCCTTCTCATACACATCCCTTGCTCAAAATTTCCCACGTCAATTCCACTTTCAAATCATTACATATCAATTTCTCATTCTCCAGTAGTGCAACGAGGCTGGAACCAAACGAGTCATGCTTGCCCCGAAAAGGATTTGGCTTGATGGTAAAATGATAAAAATCATAATATTAATCCTACCGATGGTGTCCTCGCGTAATTGTCGTGGTAGTGCTTGGGCTTTCCTCGGAAGACTTTGATGGCTACGTTAGCCGTAGCATTGCTACTGATAGGGTAACTCATGTCAGATAGACAAAAATATCAATCATGATTGAGAGTGTTTTGAATATTTTGAAACGCTTGTCGCTTCCCGAAGATCGTCGGGGGTCTCCGAGAGCAACCGCTGGGGGCCACAGCATGTGGGACGGTAGTCATGGTGAGCTGCGTGATGGTCAGGCATGTCTCGCCAATCAACAATCTGGCCAGCAAGCGGAACACGGGAAACAGTGGAACGTCAGCTGTGCCTGTAGAGGATGCTTCGGCTAGCTCAAGTTATTTACAGCCAACCACCTCATCAGGAATACTGTGGGAGAGCATCATATAGGAAACTAAAATGATGGAAGAATTGATGCGTCTCTATTACCAAAGCGCGAAATTTGAGACCAAGCGCCAGAAGGTCTACAATTTGAGGACGAAGTTCGCAGAGAAGTATCCCGATATACAAAAGGTTTTATTAGAGCATCTCATCACAAAGGTCAAGGACATCCGCAATAATCTTCTGATTTCAGAAGACCGAGCAATAGAGATTAAGAGAAAGGTGGAAGCAGCGGGAGAAAACGTCAACAATAATCATCAGTTGGATGAAGCTGTGCAAGACCAGGCCGAGACTGATGGAGCAATACAAAGCCATCACGTTGTTGATATTCCTGCACAACCTCTAGATGCTCCAGTACCTCCACATTTTTCAGGGGCAGGCAGCCCGATTCAACCAGAGGCTGTAGTGGAGATTCAGCGACCAAAAAGGCGATTGAAATGGTCTTACCATATAAACAGAGATGTGATGCGCCTTTTTTTGTGGCACAGAGTAGTGGGCAGAGTGTGAGAAGAGAACATCGTCGTCTCGTCTCACTTGAGTACTCGCATCTTGTCACAAGGATAAAGGAACAGAATCTAGCACACCAAAAACGCTCAGTATCTGTGAACAGATTGCTCTCGGTGGTTGAAATAGTTGCTATCAGAATGGAAGCAGAACAACAGACTGCAAATAATGAAATACCCATAGAAGATGTGTATAATGAGGCAATGGTTGAGGGTGAGACACATAAATATCTAGGTATTCTAAAGTCCAAGGGTATACAGAATACAATAGTTAAGAAAAGTCTAATGACTGCTTTCACTACAACACTCAGATTGATTCTAAGGAGTTCTATCAACTCTTCTAAAAAAAATCTGGGTCATCAACACCTATGCTTATTCCTGTTCTGATGTACTCTTTCGGGCCTATAAAATGGGCAAACACCGATCTTGATAGAATAAACAGAAGTGTTCGTGTTAAAATGGCTAAGCACCGGATGCATCACAGTAATTCCAGGATAACGCGCAGCGCAGAGCTCAGACACGAAAAAACAAGCATTGCTCGACCAAGTTCGTTAATTTTATTTGACAAGTTTTTATATCAACGCCGTTTGACGATGTTTTCGATACAGTTTTAGTAATTCGTGACCCTGAAGATCGCCAGGTACGAATGTTTAAAGTTGTGTTGAAAAGAGTGTGATTGTTCTAAAGTTTATTCGTGCAAATTTCGTATTGCAGCGGCGTTTTATTTTTAATAATATTTAAATATGGATTGAACCTCTCTATTTCTTGACCCAAGCAAGCACTGCACCTACTCTTTTTAAGAAAATGGAATCCAAGCCTCAGGAGACCCATATTGGCAAACATTGATGGACTGTGTGGACGCTAAACACCTGATTTTCCATCCTTTCCGTTTTTGACGCCATCAATGCGTGCATTCGCTCAACATGTACTCCGGAATTTATCATTAGGTATTTTATTTTATTTATCCTTGCAAATCATAGAACGACCATCTCCGTTAATTTTTAGGAGATTGTTGGATTTTTTTTGTTATGTGTCGTTGAATTTGACCTGTGCATTTATTTCGTTTTGTATTTGACTTTTATTATTAGAAAGTATTCTTACTAGAACCAGATCTCAGTCATTATCAAATTTATCCAGAGAATATGGATTCATTATCGCTTATTTGAAAGTTTATCGCCTGAAATAAATATATACATTCTTATATTCTAAACTATGATTCTCGATTTTGATGATTTTATTCTTTTGATTCCAGCTCATTTACTGAGATTTTCAATTTACGTTTGCATTTAAAGAATTCACATTACGATTAATATAATTGTTCAAAAATATTTCAAAAACATTTTTTGAATTATACGTTAAATGAAAACACAAAAAAGTAGATTCTTACACGCTCTACATTACAATTTGTGAAGCGTATATCGATTACACGCCCTTAAATTTGTCCTCAGTGCAAGTCTTGAATATCAGGGCAGAAACCAGAGAGGAATTGGAAACCCATAGACAAAAAGCTTTCCACGGCGAGCACCCCCAAAACCTTAGATCAATATGAAGTGGATGAAGAGGCATCTAATATTTGGCTGAAGATGGGCGCCCTGTTTCCGGAAAGGAAAGGATTCGTGATAGCGATCTAGGACAGAGTTGTCGGCACCAGAAATTATCGCAAAGCATGTCCTACATCAAGACGTGTTTGACAGGTGCCGATTGTGTGGAGATACGAACGAATCCATCGAGCGCATTATTGATGGCTGTCGCGTGATGGCTCAGAGAGAGTACACGCACAGACATAATGATGTAGTGGGCATCATTCATCAACAACTTGCCCTAAACCTACTTAGGACTCTCAACAGAACGGATGCCTTTATACAGATACATTCCAGTTCGTGTTTTCGAGAACGAAGATTACATTTTATATTGGGATGTTACTATCCAGATGGATCATTGTATCCGACCCAATCGACCAGACATCGTGATCCATGAAAAAGGTAGCGGGAAAGTTTCTATTATCGACATTGTTTGTCCACTTGACCGGAATCTGCAGGCGTCCTATACGACCAAGATCCATAAGTATAGTGAGCTGAGGCATGACGTAAAGACGATATGGAGCAATATGAAACATGCATCCATGCATCTTATCGTGATATCGGCTACAAGCAATGTACACGCAAGATGTACTGAGCATCTCGAACGTCCAGGAATCAGTAAGGTACTGGCAGCTGTTTAAACAGCAAATTTATTGAACACCTGTCGCATTGTAAGGGATTCCCTCGACCATAAGGAAAGTTGCGACTAAAACCTTATGGAGTAACAGTTGGTAGCTCTAAGGAAGCATCCAGAGGTGACGCAAGTTACCTTCAACAAACTGCTGCTGTGTAATGTCGACATCATTACATGACGAACTTTGGAACACACCAATAACTTGATATTGTGCCTGCCAAAAGATCTGCGCAACAATTTTCGATCTTTGTTTTCTAATTCTTTTATTTTTAACATCTTGACTTCATCAGGCACTTGACCTAGTCAATGGCTGGTGATTACACACCGGGTGATATAACTCGAGATCAATTTTTGATGAAAAATAATTATAATAATAATGCCAATTTCTGCTATATACTAGAGAGAACGTTTCTTCCTCAAGTGTTCACTGTCCAATCTCTTCTGGAGTCGATCTTTCTGTTCAGCCAATTCTACATCAAGTCTGCGCATGTAGCCTGGTAGGCTTTTTTGCCTTTGCAAAATCTAAAACTTTTTTCCTCCCTCTATCGTCCTTAAGTCTAGCGCACTTGCATAAATAATTTAGAATAAGTCATTTAGACGTTCAAAAAGCATGCTTCCTTATTCGTATGTATTTCGTTCATTCCTAAATGGCCTTTGGGAAGGTTCTTCCATTCTTCAAAAAAATTTTAAGTTTTTACATGCAATGTTGTTTTTCCTGTGTCGGTATTCCTGCTCTTTGCCCAAAAGTTATTGTTTCCTTAATTGACTAAATATAAATTTTCTCAAAGTTATATTCAGAATTATATTCATTATTAGATTTTTTCAGATTATTATAGCCACTTCAATCACTTGATCACATTACAGTAACGCAACTGAAATATTTTTTCAAAGAATAGAAAACCCGATTGCTTATTTGTTCATAGTTCTGTACGCGTTGAAAGTAAGAATTACGCTGAGTCACCCTGTCACTAGAGTATTTAAGTACAAGAAGTTATTATATATTTTGTCCAAAAAGCGACCAAGCGTTTTGGTCGAAGCTCGAATCTCGGCCGGACATATTCAAAGCTCGACCTAAGTCGCAAAAAACTCATTGATTTAGTATTACGGTTTGCACAGCATATAAACATAAAAAGATGATAAAATAAAAAAAGAGTATTACAAGTATTACGATATAGATTTATCTTGATGTTGGTTATACATTATTAATTTTTTATACGAAAGAATGAATTCCGAACCAATTAAATGATCTTTATACAATATATTTGAATTTTTATTTGCAATACATGAGTATCACACAAAAATAAATCAGTTCAATTTGCAGATTGGGGGGTGAATTTCGAACAAAATGATTGAATCCTTAACCAAATAGATGAGTGAAAGGGTTGCCTATGAATACTATTAATTAATTGTAATTGTAATTTATTCTCTATTCTCTATATTGCTTTGAAAAAATGTTTGATGTTAGCAACAATTCCTAGAAAATTTTATTATTTGATTCTAATTGGAATCCGAATGTTTTAGGAAACAAATAAATAAATACAAATAAATAAATCCTACTGTCCAGAAGATAAGTTCATTTCGCGACTTACTTTAGAAACACAAATGTTCAAACAAATTAAAGTTGTTCAAACAATTGAATAATAATTTAAAAATAACTGGGAAGACTGAAATTGATGAGTAATGATTATTTATGGAAAAAAAAAACGTTTCAAAAGCGTCAATTAACCTCAATATTACTTAAAATAAAATTGGTCACTTATGGAGTTTTCTTTGGGGATCCACAAAGTGGCTTAAAATCATTCCACCTCAAAAATGATTGATTCTTATTCCCTGATAAATTCTGAACAACGTATTGAAACACGGAATTATTTGTAAGATACTATCACGTTTATATATAAGATCAACAAAAAGCTGACTTTTTCCCATGTTAAATCAATGGGAAACTTCATCGTCTTTGCGCCACCTCTAAATATTGAACGATTTTGCTCAAATGTGGAGATCATTTTTTTGGGTATTCGAACGAAACTGGGGAGGAGGGGAGCAGAACATTTCGGAAAGGGGAAAATGAGGTCTGGCACACATTGAATTTTTGACAGGGAAAAAGCAGCTCCTTTTTACGGAAACGCCCCACCCTTATACTTGAAACAAAAACGAAAGTCTTGGTGTGTCGAGAAAAAAACAGTCATTCTTACACACCATCATTTTTCAGTGCTGCTGATCTCTTATAACCCCACCCTTAACTTCGGACTCAAATATAAGATCCAATAAAAATGAGTATCCAAAAATCATCCAACATCTGCGGGATCACAGTAACATTTGAATTACGATAACTGAGCACAATAGAAATACTCTAAGCTTTTCCTAATAAGTTTTTCGTTTCAAAATCCTTTTGCGGGTCTTTGCGGTTAAGGAGCTGAAGTTTCAGAATGAATAAGAAACTAAGCTGAACCAAGCTTCTAATTTTCAACTCAATTAGGCAAGTAACATATCGTTGGAATGAGCAACAAACGTACATTTCGGAAAAAAAATTCTAAATTACAAAATGTGAAAATTGAAAACTTCCACGTTTTGCATTTCAGCTTTTATATTAGTCACGAAGAAACCCCCGTTGAGAAGGGTACGGAGCATCAGTCTCCTCGTCCTTCATTCGCAAGAGGAGAACCTGGGTAGAACGGTTGACATCTGATATAGATTGAAATTTTACAACCGAAAAAACTTGCAACTTTGAAATAAATTATTTCCAAGTTGAAAATTTGGAATCTTTCGGTCTTGAAAACGATGAGTTACTAAAATTTCATATAAAAAGAGGAAAATTGTGGTTTTATATACGCATTTGGTGAACTTTTGGGAATAGGCACCTGGAATATTAGTTTATACTCTCTTCTTCCCACGGATTTGAAAATCTTTACATAGCCTCTCCTCTATTCCTTTACACACCTGACAACTTACTCAGTGATGAGGGAGCCCTTCAGCTTAAGGTGGGTTCCGAACCATCAATAACAAAAGCTACTTAGTACTTAGAGAACCTAATGTTCTCTAGACTCTAGAGTTACCTGACTCACTACTCTCTGTTTACCGCCGAAGCTCTTCCAGATTGCGAGGCAATAATCGTACTCGCAACCAGAAATTTCTAGATTCGCCACCCAAGAACTATGTCTAATGTAGGTAGACAAATTTACTATGGCATACAAAATAAATATTACAAAGATGGATAATGTAGGCAAACTTTAAAATTGAAGTGGATTAGAGATGGCCCTCTGAGGCCTAGGGAACCTCGAGCAGGTCATAAAACCTATCGAAAGACATTATCTGTAAGCCTAACATTTTTTTCTTCAGATATCTAACATTGTTCGGTTCCGTTTCCCCAGGTAGATATTCAGAATTACTCAAAACTTTCTCAGATTAGTTCCCAACCATGCGCATATGAAGAAGAAATATTTTTACCCAGGTATCGCTTGGAATTCCGAGAATGCTTTAAACCCAAGATTGTTTGATATTCAAATATTCTTTCAGCAAGTCTTAACATCATAGTTTAATAGGATAGCAATCGAACTATGAAGCGCGTGTGGAAAAAGGACATACTGATCATACTGATTTTGTGGGTTTCCTTTATTATAATTATTGGATTGAATCCACCTAAATTTTTTTCAATATTTTCTGTAAAAATTTTAATGCAAAATTGATGTAACATGGTAACAAATATATTGCGTAACGGAAAATTTTTGAATATCAGTAAATATAAGTCACTTTCTTGACATGACAGCGTAGTTAACAAGATCTATTCATAGATTAAGATTAAGCCTTTGGGGAAGTATGACTTTGCCCGCGATGAAGCAATTTAATAGGAGCAGTACATAGACTAAAATTGTCGATAAAGCATGCAGATTGATACATATATATAAAATAAAACATTGGCTTTAGTTATTTTTTAGTTCCACCTTATATATATTTTTTACATTTTGTTTCTTGGTTGGCGACTTTATAAAGATATATTATTATTATTATTATTTTATTTATTTTTTTTTTCATTGAAAACTGATCTCGGGTTATATCACCCGGTGTGTTCTCACCAGCCACGGACTAGGTCTAGTACCTTAAGTAGTCAAGATGTTTAAAATTAAAAAACAAAGATCGAAATTTGTTGCGCAGATCTTATGTCAGGCACAATATCAAGTTATTGGTGTGTTCCAAAGTTCGACATGTAATTTTGTCGTCAATACACAGCAGCAGAGTTTGTTGAAGGTATCTTGCGTCACCTCTAGATGCTTTCTTAGAGCTACCAACTGTTACTCCATAAGGTTTTAGGCGCAACTTCCCTGAAGGTCGAGGAAATCCCTTACAATGCGACAAGTGTTCAATAAAACTGCTTTTCGAGCAGCTGTCAGTACCTTACTGATGCTTAGACGTTCAAGATATTCAGTGCATCTTGCATGTACATTGCCTGTAGCCGATATCACGATAGGATTCATGGATGCATGTTTCATATTGCTCTATATCGTCTTTACTTCATGCCGCAGCTCACTATACTTATGGATCTTGGTCGTATAGGATGCCTGCAGATTTTGGTCAAGTGGACAAGCAATGTCGATGATAGAAACTTTCCCGCTACCTTTTTCATGAACCGCGAATTCTGGTCGATTGGCTCGGATATAATGATCCGTCTGGATAGTAACATCCCAATATAAGATGTAAGCTTCGTTCTCCAAAACACGAACTGGAATGTATCTGTAGAAAGGCATCTGTTCTGTTAAGAGTCCTAAGTTTAGGGCAAGTTGTTGATGTATGATGCCCGCTACATCATTATGTCTGTGCGTGTACTCTCTCTGAGCCATTACGCGACAGCCATAAATAATGTGCTCGATGGATTCGTTCGTATCTCCACACAATCGGCACCTGTCAACGACGTCTTGATGTAGCATATGCTTGCGATCATTTCTGGTGCCGACAACTCTGTCCTGGATCGCTATCACGAAACCTTCCGTCTCCGGAAACAGGACGACCTTCTTCAGCCAAAAATTAGATGCCTATTCATCCACTTCATATTGATCTAAGCTCCTGGGGTGCTTGCCGTGGATAGCTTTTTGTCCTCATTGCGTTTCAAAATCCTCTCTGGTTTCTGCCTTGATATTCAAGTATTCCGCTGAGAATAAATTTGAGGGCGTGTAATCGAGATCTGCTTCACAGATGGTGTTGTAGAGCGCAACATCTCTTTTATTGATAAAATTTTCTCACAACTGTGTAACTTGCGACATATAGAGCTGCTTGACATCAACAACGCCCCTACCCCCTTTATGTCGTGTCAAAACTATCCTTTCAATCGCCGAATTGCTGTGATGCATTCGGTGCTTAGTCATTTCAACATGAATACCTCTGTTTATCCTATCAAGATCGGTGTTTGACTATTTTATAAGCCCAAAAGAATACATGAGAACAGGAATAGCATAGGTGTTGATAGCCTTGGTTTTGTTGGTATTCTGAATCCATGATACATGCTATGTAGTGTTTGGCTCAATGGATTCTTCGCTCAACAGAACCACAATGCACTAAAGGAGTCCCCTTGGAGGATGCCCGGCGTAATGCGAATTGGTCTAGTTGTCCTTGGTAGTCCATTATCAAAGTACTTGATTTTTGTTTCCCAATACATCATTGCACGACCTAGGAGGACATTGATTTGTGGGCAAATCTTGTAAATTTTCAAAACCTCGAGCAAATAGTCATGTGGGTCGAAGGAAACGCTTGCTTTTAGTCAATGTAAGCCATGTGCGAGTTTCTCTGATCTTTTATAGCTTGTGTCTCGGCCACAGCGTCAATGGTAACTAGATCCTTGCTGTCCCGCGAGTTTTTGAAACATCCTTTTTCTTCGGTCGAAATTCAGATGGATTTTCAGCGTTTGGTTTTTCAGGCAACATATACGTTGTTCCTTTGAGCATAAAGTTCGGCATTAGATCAGGATGTTCAATGATCTTCTGGAAACTCTTCGCCAACGCAGTGTGCACACTTGTAAGGTACTTGTACCAGAAGTTGTGCACCATATCCGGACCTGGAGCTTTCGAATTAATCGATCTTTCCAAAACCGCTGTAACGTCCGAGCCTGTGATGATGGTAGGCTCAATTACAGAGTTTCCGCCTGCCCTTTCCTTCTCAATTTGTAACCACGCAGCGTCTAAATTGTTCCTGTTATTCTTTCCTCCAACACCAGACCAGTAGTCGGCCATGTCTTCCGATTGAGGAACTTCAGTGTTGAGATGCATGTTCCTCTCCTTATTTAGTTCTCCGTAGAATCTCCTTTCATCTTCATTAAAGGTTCGATTTTGCTGCCTTCTTGCACTACTCTTGTTGTATCAACGCAGTCTGGCAGTTAGAACGCAAAGTCTCTGCCGATGAAAATGAATTACATCATCTTATATCGTTGTTGTCAGTGTCTCGATGTTCCGAGGGTAGATGATATCATAAACACGGAGTATCAGCTTTCTGGCTCTGTTGCCTCTCTTATATTGCGTAAGTCAACCCAATTTGCTCCTTACTCTGCTGACATCCATATCCAACCTGATTTTCCATGGGAGATCATGTTTTCGTCTTGGGGCAAAGACTGCATCTGTAGGCCTAGTTCTGCGACCTAATGTTCTAAAAACTACCACAGCCGCACAATATACAAGAGTTTGCACCTGTAAGACTGATAGTTCTGCATTCAAGTGCGAAGGCAAAACCTTAATGTTGAGGTGTCCATCAGTGCATGCAGATCATTACTCATGAACATTTTCGGCAAAGAAGGCTTTCTCGTTGGTTCTACATTCCTGAACTCCAATAAGGCTTTATCGAAATTCCTTCCGAGGTGCTGCAGTTTGTCAGGAATTACGCTGTTCAAATCAACGTTAACGTTGATGTCAAGATGTAGTTCTAGTGGATCCAGCCATATCTGCTAGATTCTGTTTCCCTATCCTTGTGGTTAGATGCGGGTACTCAAGTAAGAAGAGACGATGATGTTCTCTTCTCACACTCTGCCCACTACTCTGAGCCACAAAAT
>WSXT02006352.1:0-14867 GCA_011762715.2 Neuroterus valhalla | reverse complement strand
GCGAAGCGCGAGATCCTACGGACGCGCGCCCTAGGCGCGCTGATACTTGCGAGCGAAGCGCGCGATGAGAATGTGCCTGCGAAGCGGGCAGATTTTTTATTAGAAAATTAACCTTTTTCGTTGAAAACTCAACTTTTTGGATTAAATTTAACCTGTTTCAACCCTTTTAAAATATTTATATGAATTTGTATTTTTTGGTAGAAAATTAATATTTTCCATGAAAATTCATATCAAGGGTCAAACATACAACTATTTTTACAAAAGGAAAATTCTTCTTTTTTTGCTTAAAAATTCAGTATTTTGAATAAAATGCTTCTTCATTAAATGAGAAATATTTCTTGGTAAGAAATGCAACAGTTTTGTTTGAAATTTGTCTTCTTGTTTAAAATTGTTCTAACGCGATATAAAAATTCAGATTTCTTATAAAACACTCATCTTATTAAATCGGAAATTCAACAATTTGGTTATAATTCTAATCTTTCCGGTTAAGGTTTTTTTTAAAGATTTTGATTTACTGGCTTAGAGTCGATCTTTCTAGATTGGAACTTCCACTATTTTATTGAAGATTCGTCTTTTCTGCTTTAAAGTTCAACTATTTGGTTGTAAAAGTTGTACATCATATTGAAAACTATTAGTCTTTCTTTATTGATCGTCAATATCCGGAATTTCTGGAAATTAAAATAGAAAACCAATAATCCAACGGTACTTGATATTCAGAATCTATATTGAATAATAGCAATTTAGGTATCAGAAAATAAATATAATTTGAATCCTAGTTTTCAAAGTCCATTTATCAAATAAGGAAAGTCAAAAGGCAGGTTTAATATCCAGCGTAATCAAAGCACTTCTCTTTTGCATGTTTATACATTATAATTTGAAATATAAATCCTTTTACTGACCCATTTGCGATTTCACTTATGTAAAATACTTCCAGCTCTGTGATTTGCTGAGTGATGGCGAGTGGACTCTAGAAAGGGATGATGATCTAACTGCACCCTATGCATTCAAAAATGAAAATTGGATTGCTTTCGAAGACAAAACTTCAATTGGGATCAAGGCAAATATTTAAGAACCAATCATTATTTATATGTTATTATACTAATAATTGTACGATTCTATTTATGTTGACGTTACCTAATTGTTATTTAATTGTTATTCAATTCAGGGCAAATACGTTACGCTTCGAGGTCTAGCAGGATTAGGAATTCGAAACATAGAGAATGATTTGAAAAACAGTTGTGGTAAATCAATTGCACAGGAAGTTTTTCAGTCTTTCTCTAGTATAAAGAGAAAAACGCGACAAGCGGTTTTGTCGTCGCTGGAAGATGAATTACATGTAAGTTATGAGGCCTAAGTTTCAAAACATTTGTTATTTCTTACGTTCTTTCTTATACCTTGAATAGAAGGATTTATTCTGCCATCTGTGGGGGAAATAAAGAAACCGTTGAATATTTCTTAGCATGGACAAGAACCAAGTAAATTTGTATTTGCGTTTGAATTTACTTTCTAAATTATACGCTGAACAGAAACAGTATTAATGCTACCTTACTTTCTAACAGTACATTCGAAAATAAGTTTTCTCTAGATACTTCTTATTGTTTCTAATAGATGGCAGTAGCGCTGATTCGTTTGAATTATTTGAACATAATTATTATTTTTATTTTACAGAGTTCACAAATTTCATATCCAAATCAAGTGAAGTCGAGTGGATATAGGATTGTTCGAGTTGTTGATACACTCGGGCAAATTCATGCAATGCGTGAAAATTCACAGACTGAATTCTCTTGCACAAGACAGGGGTATTTTGTTCATCCAAGAAGTTGTAACAGGTAATTATTATTGTTCCATCAATCAGCGCCTTCACGGCGTGAAATGAGGTTGCAATTTTATGAGAGCCTCGGTCGAATATTTTAGACATTTGCGAATATTTGTGGGTCGAGTGTCCTAAAAAAACATTTGTGTCTGTCACTTTTTTTCAAAATTTGTTTGACCCATCTACTAATGGTTTGGGACAGAACTGGTTTATAAGGCTTTTCCAGAGAAATAGATAGCTTATCAGTAACACGCCGTAAATTTGATGAATTAACATTAGTCGGCTCCTAATTTCCAAATCTCGTTACGGGACGAAAAAATGTCATAAGAGCAAGACAAAAAAATAAAATAGAACTTAAATTATTGATTCAAAATTCAAGCACTTTATTAATTATTATTAAATTTCATCAAAAACTAAAGAGCAAGCTACATTGGAACAATTGTAAATTTTTGAGGTTTTTTGAAAAATTCTACCAGAATTTCGTCCTCGGTAAGTTCAATATGGATACGGATATTCAAAGAAGTAAGACCATTTAGTCGTTCCTGTCCCATCGTATTTCTCAGGTAAGTTTTGATCCTCCCTTAAGTCGAAAATTACAGTTAGTACTGCCAAGACTTGCAAAATTATATCGACATCCTTGAATCACTGGCTATTGATGACATAATCCACTGCTCCATTTTATCTTACACTAGCTACGCCCTGTGTCGGCGGCTTCGTCGCCACGGGGTAAGTCAAAAATTGGTCGTACCAACTCAGAAACCTTCGTGGACTCACCGATTTTCATTTCCTTTATTTCTCTGGTTCAGATGCTGGATTAAGCCGAGTAAAATATGAAAATAGACTCCTTTATGTTGTAGGCTCAAAACAAATTTTTTTATTATATTCTTGAATTGCAACTTTCTTCGATGATACTTCAGAGCCATTTGACACTTGTTAGGCTTCTCGAGGAAAAGTTCGAGGAATCTATGACAGTGCTGCCATTGGATCATTTTTTGCACGGTATTTGAAAAATTATACTTGTTGCATTTGTGATGAATATTGTGTATGCCGGTAACGACTTGAATGTACTATGTATGAGTAAGATATGCTGATGATTCGTTTAATCAACTCGGTTTGATTTAGGAGAAATAAAATTTCGAATCTTCTTCACCTCTTGACCACACCTTTAAATTTTGCTCATATCCGTCTCTATCACCTTTTTTGGACCTTGACTAGTTGCTGCGGTACGGTAGCTCATAATTTTCTGTTATACATACAAAATTTTCAGTCATAAACACGCCCCTCCCCCCTGACAAAATTCTGGATCCGCCACTGATGTAGATACTTCAAAAGCGTCGAGGCCACGTTCAGGCTTCGACCTAAGAAAAGAAATGATCAACAGCGGTTGATCTTTACTTTGGGCTCAGGTTTTTCAAACGTCCTGTATTCTCATCTGTATTCGATCTGGTGTGACTGAAATGTTCTGTATTCTTATGCTTGCGATGGTTCAGGCTCTTTGAGCAGTTGCAAGGGAATAACTGTTATAGATGTCAATTTACCGAAGGGAAGGTTTGCCAAAGGAAAAAAGTGGGATATGTGGTTGAGTATTATTGAGACGTCCCATGTGAAGAAATATTTTGGGATAGTTTTATTTTGAGAACGCCTTGGATTTTTTGTCAGAAATTTCAGTACTGATCTATTGTTCGGGTCAAAATTATTGAAGCTTTCGTATGTACAAAGTTGATAACATTGTTCCCTTGCTACCAGGTACTGGCTGAGTAGATTTCGATAGCAAAGCTAAAATAACCTCGACAGATTCTGGAGTTCCTTTTCTCAAGAAAGCTTCCACGATAGCTTTCCTACCATCAATCGAGTGTTTTCGCCCTGGGATGAGTCTTCCTCCTACAGGGGGATAATAATAAAAAACGATTAGGTTCAAGCAGTAGAGGTTGAACATTTAAAAGCTCATGAAATAGAGGGTACCAGGGTTGGTGTGGCCCATTAGGGACCATAACTATACCAGAAGATTCTTCTGCTTCAATTTTTTTCAAGACTTCAATCACACTGGTCAACAAAATGTGACCCATGTGCTCATGGAGTCAGATATGCAATTTTCAGAGTAGTTTTTGTGCTAAATCTGAATCTGGCCTCCGTTCCTCCGTACTTCAGGTTTTCGAGATTTTTTGGATCGAAATTTTTTTGTAAAATTAAGAATCAGGGGATAGAAGGCTGTAAAAAAATTCTTTCATTGAAAATCAATATAATATTTCGATGCATTTTCAATTCCAAATACAACGGCTGGCTTGTTTCTGTGACATCTTATAAGGTTGCCGAGATAATCTGGGAAAACTAATGAAAAACACGGAAAAAAATGGTTCTTTGAAAAACTGCATATCTAGCTGAAGATTTTTTTTCTCCTACTGTTCCAGGTGTCATCCTCTTCGTTATTGAATTCCGAAGAGATAAAAAAAATCAGGTTTCAGGCTGTCACCGTTCAAAATATAAATGGCAGAGAAGTTGTCCCTTTCGACGGAGTTGCCAATTTCACGACTGACACGTACTTGAAGCGAATCATTGTACTGTATCTAGTATTTCATTGTACCACAATCTTCAACATCTGCAAATTTCACATTATTCACGAAGTGTATCACTTTCTCAGTGTTAACTGTATTCAATTCTTTAAATTCTTGAGCAGGTTTTAATCACGCAGGCGTCACACCGGCGCTGTACACGTGATACAAAGGATCGATCGTGGGATAGTGTTCCCCAGCGCATGCGCCACTCCACTCTACTGTAGCGCATGCGCAACTCTCCTCTCTTATGTCACATGCAACATCTCTGAACTGTCCAGCGTATCGTGCTCCAAGCTGTTTTCATTTCATGCTAGACCTCTGCGGAGTCAAATGTATGCTACCTCAATCCTATTGGACCCCAATTCATTAGCGCAGATTGTGAGCTATCATTCGGCACTCATTCTGCAACAATTGCAAAATGAAGCATAAATGCAGAAATCATCCCGATAGCTTCTGCTACGTTTGCGGTGTTTTTGTCCCACAAAACTGTTAACACTAAGAAAATGATAAACTTCATGAATAATATTAAATTTGTAGCGCGATTGGTATTGCTCCATGGTCCGGGAATCGTGAACAGTAAGATGCACATTTTGTATTTTTTTAGTGGCAAATAGATCAATATCTAAGTTGCCATAGGTGTTGACAATTCTAATAAATGCAAAATTTCAAGTAAGCTATTGCAGTTGTATTATCGACACGGAGGAGGATTTGGCAATTTTAGACGTTATAAGCTAGGTTTTGTAGCCCATACTTTACGACCATCAATTCTTTTATGTGACACTGTTTTTGGTTGGAATCCCCAAAATCCTTAGGCACTACTTATCATCTGTAAATATTATTTTTTTTTTGTTGTTTTTTTTTTATTATATGGCAAGATAAGTATAACCTTGAGAACGAGGCTCGAAATATAATTGAATGCTTATTATCCTAGTTTAAGCTTGAAATTTGAGCCCGTTTTCTAATATGATACTCAAACTTCCTATCCTCCAACAATCTATGCAAGCTTGCTCCTTCTCTTTGAATTGTGATATATTATTCTGGATGGAAGAAAAACTGAAATATTTTATTTTCGTTCTCAGATTCTATCGTTGTGTAAAATTCAATCAAGGAATTGATGATTATTCCGTGTTCGAGTTCGATTGCCCTGCAGGACTAGCTTTCGATGAAAGAACTGAAGTTTGCGTTTGGCCTGGATCTATATCTGGCGGTTCAGCATGTCCAGGAAGTAGTGAAATTGCTCCAGTACCAAAAAGCAGGTTCCAGTGTCCGGAACATCCTGGATACTACGCTGACCCACAAAATTGCAGATGGTTCTTTGCCTGTTTTGATTTAGGTAAAATTTAATTCCAAATTATTACTATGCTTACTCATTTATAAAAAACTGATTTTCCTAAACAATTTTCACAGGTGGCCCTCGCATGATTCCCTATGAATTTCGCTGTCCGTTCGGTTTGGTATTCGATGAGGATAAGTTGATTTGCGAATGGCCTTGGTTGGTACCAAAGTGTGGAGGAGGTGGATACACACAAACTGAATATGGGGGCAATGGAGGAGGAAGTGAACAATACGGAGGACATAGTGGTTATGGTGGAGATGGTGCTTATGAAGGAGGAGGAAATGGTGGAGAAGGAGTACATGGTAGTTACGGTGGAGATGGTGGATATGGAGGAGGAGGACATGGTAGTTACGGTGGAGATGGTGGATATGGAGGAGGAGGAGGAGGAGGAAATGGTGGAGAAGGAGCACATGGTGGTTATGGTGGAGATGGTAGGAATGGTGACTATGGTGGAAATGGTGGTTATGGTGGAGAAGGAGGACATGGTGATTATGGTGGAGATGATGGTTGGCGTGGAAATGGCGGATATGGAGGAGAAGATGGACATGGCGGAGGGGGAGCATATGGAGGACATGGCGGTTATGGTGGAAATGGCGGTTATGGTGGATACGGAGGAGGAGATGGACATGGAGAGGGAGGATATAGTGTGCATGATGATGAATATGGTGGTCATGATACAAATCCTGTCTCCGACGGACGAAGTAACGGACAAGGTGAGGAAGGATATGGTGGACATGATGATGGATATGGCGGTCATGATATAAATCCTGTCCCCGGTGATGGAGACTATGGAAAAAAAGACGGTGGATACAGAGGACATAATGGCAACGATAATAAACATGGTGTGAAGGGCGGTGCACATGGAGGACATAATTTGAAAGAGTACGAGCATGGTGTGAAAGGCAATGGACATGGAAGGCATAATAAGAACGATAACGAGCATGATGACAGTAGTGTAACGGGCGGTAGACCTAGAGGAAACATCCCGAAAGATAACGAGCATGGTGACAGTGGTGTAAAGGGCGGTAGACCTAGAGGAAATATTCCGAAAGATAACGAGCATGGTGACAGTGGTGTAAAGGCTGGTAGACCTAGAGGAAATATACCGAAAGATAACGAGCGTGGTGGCAGTGGTGTAAAGGCCGGTAGACCTAGAGGGAATATTCCGAAAGTTAACGAGCATGGTGACAGTGGTGTAGAGGTCGGTAGACCTAGAGGAAATATTCCGAAAGATAACGAGCATGATGACAGTGGTGTAAAGGCCGGTAGACCTAGAGGAAATATTCCGAAAGATAAAGAGCATGGTGACAGTGGTGTAAAGGGCGGTAGACCTAGAGGAAATATTCCGAAAGATGACGAGCATGGTGGCAGTGGTGTAAAGGCCGGTAGACCTAGAGAAAATATTCCGAAAGATAACGAGCATGATGAACATGGTATAAATGGCGATGGACATGAAGTGCATAACGGTAAAGATGACAAGCACGGTGAAAATGGTGGTGAATTCGGATCTGACGAACAAGTTACAGAAACAGAAGAACCTGGCGATAGTAGCGAGGTTGGCGATTATACTAATGTTGGTAACTATGACTATATTGCAGGATCTGATGGTGGAGCAAAAACTACTTCACCTTCCTTAGGAGGTACCACTTCAGGAAATACCGCTTCCGGATACTCGGCTGGATTCACTGCAATAGGAGAAAAACAAACAACTGGAGGTCATTCTAACGGAGGCTACACTTCTACTGCCGGTTATACAGGAACAACCAGGTATTCTACATCAGATAATTCTGGAATTACTACTGGAGGTACTTCAGCAGGGCCAGGTCACTCGACTAATTTTGGTTACACAGAAACGATTAAAGGATATACTAGACCAGTCAGTACTGGATTAACTTCTGGAGATATTTCTACGGTATCTGGTTTACCAACTGGGCAAAGTCAAACAGGCATAGATCATACTGGACTGAGTGGTCAAGAGTATTCTACAGGTCCAGTGTATACAGTAACTCAAAACGGTGTACGAACTGGCAGTGCTGGATCAACTGGAGTATATGGTAACAAGTACTCTACTCCTTCTGGTTCTACTTTGGGTTATACCAGTACTATTGGACAGCAGACTGGTAAAGGACAATTCCAGACTTATGCGGGTGTCGGAAGTGATTCTTTCACTGGACCCAGTCCTACCACAATCTACAACCAAGCTGGATATGAAACAGTATCGAGCAGGGGTCCATCAACTGTTCACATCACACCAGGAAAAGGAGTCACGTCTAGTCAATTTGGTGGATCGACTGTTCCATTGCAAGGAGCGAAAACTATAAATGGTTTTGTAACCACATCTGACTTGGCATCTGGTTCTTTCTATACTCAAGGAAATACAGGTGGAATAGTTTATTCTGGCATCACGCAACCAGGATATGTTAATACAAATACTGGAACGACTGGATTCGGTTATACTGATGGCGTAAAAACTATTCACACTGATGATTCTGGAACTGTAGTCACAGGAGAGACATATCCCGGTATCGTAAGTGAACAAACAACACCTGGTGTCCGTTTAACAGGGCAAACGTCTCCAGGAGTAACAGTTGGTGAGAACGTCCAACCAGGGATTGCAACAGGGAACCGTGTAACAGTCGGCCCACCAATCACAACTTACCATAGACCAAATATCTTCACTGAAACTCGCAGCACAGTTCGTCCTTCTATCACGACTTACTATGGTAGCACTATTCCTATTACATCAACAAATGGTTTTTATGGTTCTGAGACAACTCCAGGCTACGAAGTCACAGAAGAAACTGATTACAAAACAAACGAATACTATGATAATGGAGGACGTGGCACTATCCGTTACAACAATGGTTATGCTTCTACCAAATTCACTGAAAGTGATCTGCAAAATACCGGAAGAACGGTAATTAATACGAACATCGCTAGAGGACAGGGATACACCCAGCAATCATCAGAAACAGGAGTCTTCACTCCCGAAGGATTCACCAAAACTGGTCCAACCAAAACCGGTATCACAACTGCTCAATTAGGTGGAAGTGGAAGTTATGTCATTGGAACTTCTCCTAGACCAAGACCGAACCAAGATCACATAGGAGAGAAAGCTTTCGAAGGTGATGTTGGCTACACAGGTTCCACAACTGTAGCTCCTAACACAATTCATGTGACATCTACAGGACAGTATCAAGGAATAAATTCTCAATTTACGGATTCGGATCAGTATCAAGGAACAGATTTCCAATCAACTGGTTCACAAATAACAGGTTCAAGTAAATATCAGAACGCAGGTTCCCAAATCACGGGTTCAGATCAATATCAAGGAACAGGCTACCAATTTACGGGAGCCGGCCAACATCAAGGAACTGGTTCCCAATCTGCGAAATTTGTCCAATATCAGGGAATAGGTTCTCAATCGACTGGTTCTCAATTCACTGGTTCGCAATCTGCTGGCTCTCAAATTTCTGGTTCCAGTCAGAATAGGGGAACAGGTTACCAATCAGCAAGCTTAGGCCAATATCAGGCAATAGGTTCCCAATCTCCAGGTTCTCAATTTACTGTTTCCAATAAGAATCTGGGAACTGGTTATCAAACTGTAAGTGCGGGTCAATATCAGGGAATAGGCTTACAGTCTACGGCTTCTCAATTCACTGGTTCCCAATCTTCTGGCTCTCAAATTTCTGGTTCCAGTCAAAATGGAGGAACAGGTTACCAATCAACAAGTTTGGGTCAATACCAGGGAATAGGTTCTCAATCAACTGGTTCTCAATATACTGGTTCCCAATCTACTGTCTCCCAAATAGCTGGCGCAAGCCAAGGTGGGAAAACCGGTTACCAATCAGCAAGTTTAGGCCAATATCAGGGAACAGGCTCCCAAACTGCTGGTTCTCAATTTACTGGTTCCAATAAGAATCTGGGAACTGGTTACCAAACTGCAAGTGCGGGTCAATATCAGGGAATAGGTTCACAGTCTACCGGTTCTCAATTCACTGGTTCGCAAACTGCTGGCTCTCAAATTTCTGGTTTCAGTCAAAATGGAGGAACAGGTTACCAATCAACAAGTTCGGGTCAATATCAGGGAATAGGTTCTCAATCGATTGGTTCTCAATATACTGGTTCCCAATCTACTGGCTCCCAAATAGCTGGTTCAAGCCAAGAAGAGAAAACAGGTTACCAATCAGCAAGTATAGGCCAATATCAGGGAACAGGCTCCCAAACTTCTGGTTCTCAATTCACTGGTTCCAATAAGAATCTGGGGACTGGTTACCAAACTGCAAGTGCGGATCAATATCAGGTAATAGGTTTACAGTCTACCAGTTCTCAATCTGCTGGCTCTCAAATTTCGGGTTCCAATCTAAATGGGGGAACAGGTTACCAATCAACAAGTTCGGGTCAATATCAGGGAATAGGTTCTCAATCAACTGGTTCTCAATATACTGGTTCCCAATCTACTGGCTCCCAAATTACTGGCTCTCAAACAGCTGGTTTAAGCCAAGAGGAAAAAACAGGTTACCAATCAGCAAGTTTAGGCCAATATCAGGGAATAGGTTCCCAATCTTCTGGTTCACAATTTACTGGTTCCAATAAGAATCTGGGGACTGGTTACCAAACTGCAAGTGTGGGTCAATATCAGGGAATAGGTATACAGTCCACCGGTTCTCAATTCACTGGTTCTCAATCTGCTGCCTCCCAAATAGCTAGTTCAAGCCAAGATGAGAAAACAGGTTACCAATCAGCAAGTTTAGGCCGATATCAGGGAATAGGTTCCCAATCTTCTGGCTCTAACCAAAATCAGGGAAAAGTCCATCAATCGATAAATTCAGATCAATATCAAAAACTAGGCCACCAATCCACGGTTTACCAATCTACAGGTAACAAACAGTCAGCAGACTTCCAATCCACGGGTTTCCAATCAGTTATAGTTACACCAGAAAAAACTCCTGTGGGATTTACAACCGGTCCTTTAGAAGCCTACCAAACTACAGCCTATGATGCAGCTAAGATTTCTGGAGTATCGACAGTACGACCTGTTATAGATACCGGTTATAAAACTGTGGTTTTACCGACAAAAAATCCGGTGACTGTAACAACTGAAGGATACAGCTATCAGAACAACAATTTCCAAACTGCAAGTGTTTCTACTGAAGAGCCTTCCCGTCTCAAAATTAATATAGCTTTCAAACAACCTGAAATAATTATTCCCAGACCGGAATATGATACTAGTGGTTTCGCAGTGATCACTGATGCTGATGATAAGGGCATTTTCGGACAGAGGATAAACAATCGACCTGAAGTTGTCGTCATCCAGTCTTCTAAAGGAGAACAAGGCCAAGTGAGATGAGAAGCTTTTTTGTGTATATTCTAGCTGTAGATCTTGAGTTTAATCTGAATAATATGTGATAAATATTCTATTTCTTTTCAATTTAAATAGATCTACCGAGGAACTTCAGTAGCAGGTGGAATTACATCATCTGGTTCCTCGTACACAAATGGCGTGTCTGCTCAAAATTCTGTCTCATCTTCTTCGAAAGGCTACGATGAAGGATCAGTCACAGTTCCTCAAACGGTACATGTTTTCCTAACCAGTGCAGTAACCAATTCTGAATTCCAATTCTTCTTGAATTTATCATAACGTTTCTCTATTTATTTACTTTACAGGTTTATATACCATCAACTGCAATTCCTCCCGAAGTTGGAGTGACCTTCAGAAAGCCTTTCACAACTCCACAACTCTCTTCCAATGAACCTACAAGACGACCAGGTTCGAAAGCTGAACCACTCACCAATACTCCCGGTTATAGCGATCCGAAACCAGCGAAGCAATCAGCAACAACCCCTCAGAGTCTTTCATATTCTACGACTGACCAAGGTTACCCGACCGTAGGAAAAACATTAGCAGGATCTCAAGCTATAACAGCTTTTGGAGAATCTTCCTCAGGATTTGATTTCAGGAGTCAGCAAACTAAACAGGTCACTGAAGACCAAGGCAGAGGATCGGCAAAATATATCCCCAATAATGCCTACATTGATGAGATGAAGACTAAATATTTAGGAACATCACGTCCATATATATCCGTAGAAGTAGGAGGAGCACAATCAGGATCCGTGTCATCCACGGGAGCATATGGAAGGCCATATACGACAGCTGCGACACCATCCATTTCTACCTATAATAGCAGTTATCGCAAGACCTATTCAACAACAGCAGGATATGAATCCTTGGAAGAAAAATCTAATTCTACTGAAATTGGTTGGGGAAGGGACAGGAAGATTATCGTGAAGCTGACTGATTTGCATCCACTACTTATTGGAAAATTAGGAGCTGAGTGTACTTGCAAAGCTGATCCATTCGATATCTTCCGAGGTCCTGATAGGAAACATGTGCAAATTGCTTCATCTAGTGGAGTTGTCGATTTAGCTAATTACGATGAATCTGATGTCTATGTGGATATTGAAGCGGATAAGGCTATCGAAAAGCTTGGAGCGGAAAGAGTAGTTGTAAGGATTAATGCTGATAAAGACCTTGTCAGAATTGAAAGTAATAAGCCTGAGAGGATTGAAGCTACAACGAGTGAACCTTGTCCAACAGCTGCGAAGCAATCTAAGAAGTATACGGGACCTATCATCGCTGTTTATAATGAAGGTGCAGGTATGGTAGTTTACAATTAGAATGTTTGAATTAACAATCGAATGCTGTTTTTTTTTACTTCTACTTGAATGATCCAAAAATTTTATTCCCCAGAGAAACCATCACCCGTATATGTCCCATCATCAACAGAAGGTCCATCACCTACAAATCTTCCTACATCATCGAGAAGAAGACCGTCGATCGCTGCTCAAGTTGGAGGACCTGCACCAATCGTTGTTATTGTTGATAACAATGTTGGGAGTGCGTCTATCACTTCCAGTAGAACAGCCAATGGAAGATCCGGGAAATCGCTCTTCACAAGTGATTCTTCAACTAATAGTGTCAGGGGGAAGAAAAGATTCGAGATTGAAAAACACCAAGTTTCAGCTCCAAATGGTGGCGATGGTGATAGTGAATGCGTTAGACCAGGTCTCTTCAGGCATCCTAAGCTCTGCAACAAGTTCTATGTGTGTCACTGGGATGAGTGGAAAAAGAAATTTTCTCGCCACGTCTTCAACTGCCCAATTCACTTGACCTTTGACTCAGCAGCTGGAGCCTGTAATTGGCCGAGTAAGGGTCCAGCCTGCCAGGATGATAAACTTCTTGTTTAGAATGCTCAATTTCAGTCAGGTTTACCTTTAGGAGAAGCTGATTCCTGATTTGACGAAAGGGATGAGAGTAGAAAATGTATGCATCTATTAATATAATAATCTTCTATCTTCTGATCGATTTCACTAAATAGATGAAAATTTTGGGGTGGTTGCTCAGAAAAAAAACTAAAGGAATATTTATATAGTATATTGATAAAAAGATTGTAAAAGAATTATTAGGCGATTCTAAATTAATCTGATCAACCTTCCTTTAGGAATAATCCATTTTTGAATGAAGTTACAATCGATTGAATGAATGACTTTCTCATCTATTTATTCTTCACTGAATAACATTCTTAACAGATTCTTCATTTAGGTTGGTCAAGATTGGAAATGCGAATTTTATAACCAGGATAAATGTAAATAACTTATTTCTTCCAAATTTGTACATAAATATTTAAATCTTCGCAGCATGTAGATTTCGACTAGTGGAATGGAAGAAGAATCAAAGGACGATTTAATCGTTCGACAAAAGCATTAGGTTCTACGATTTTTCATAACTTCTTTATAGCATTAGAAAGAATCAAAAATAAAGTTACCGTTGTTTTAGGGTAATTTTTCTAGATTTATATTGCTTTTGTATATAAATAAAGTATGTAATATTACTGATCTTAGGCTTACAGACGCACGAAAATTTTCATATCTCTTAGAGACTATTCCAAAAATTAGCATTTTTCCTTCTACATATTTCAATTTGAGTTACTGTTGAATTTTGGTTTTTACGGAGGGCAAGAAATCGCTATGTTTGAGCTGCTTTAGCAAAGAATAGAAAATATGCAATACTCAACAACATTTTCCTTATATTTAGGATTTCATGCTTAAGACTCTATTTGTTCTTCACTTTATCTTTACTCTGTCATTATTTATTTAAAGCTCCTGTCACTAGCACGTAAGAAATGGAAGAACGAATTACGTGCCATTCTGATTATGGGTACCCATTGTAATTTTATTTTCAAATAAAGATATGAAACAATTGCATCAAAACATGTTTTGTATTGTGAAGTGTCGATTTTACTGTTTTCTGGGAATCAGATAGAAGTTAGGTGAAAATTTATTTTTGAACATTCTTCTTTTCGTTTTCATTACTGGAAAGAAGAAAGTTCGTGATGGCGAATCCATTTTATTTTATTATTATATGGATAGGTCTACCCCAGGGATCAATCAAATCCTAATTTCGGTTTAGATCGATTGCACAATTACTATCTGAATGAAAATGATTGCAAAACCTAAAGGTATAATCGACCAATTCAGGATCCACAAGAAAAAACTTGGCTTCTGGAGCATCATTTAAGGAAGTTCGAGATCTTCTAATCGATTCTGAATCGAATCGTAAAGAATCGATTCTTGAAGAAATCAGAACGAATGAATCGATTTTGCAAGAATTGGGTAAAAAAGTCGTAAAAAATTATTTTTTTTTTATATGGGCACGAGATACTTCATCTAATGATTAAATTATTTCCTTCGCATTTTTTGGTAGTATTTTTCAAAATTAAAAGCGGATGCAAAAAATGGAGAAATACAATTATTTGAAGGTTGAACTCATTATTATTATTATTATTATATATATATATAAATTAAAATTTGGTTGAACAACCACCGCAGGGCCCACCTGGGAGCAACTGACATTCAGGAGACTGGCACCAGCTCCCAGTCGAACCGCGGTTGAATACACCTATGGCCACGTCTCCCGACCGTGAGATGAGCGACTATATGCGCGACAAAATCACAACGACAGGCCGGCGAAACCTTCGTGTGTCTTGAGCACACGGAATGACCCAAGAATAAATGCTCTTTGCATCCAGCCGGCAAGTGCCACGGCATATTTTTGGCACACGGGGATGGCTTTGGGGTTGCTAACCAGTGAAGGCGTCGCACCTCC
>WSXT02006341.1:0-14870 GCA_011762715.2 Neuroterus valhalla | reverse complement strand
AAATTGTTCAAACAATTTATCATTATTTTTAGCAACTTGCTCTCACAAAAGGGTTAGAAAGTCAAGGTTTTTTATGAAATTTCCAACTTATTTTCAACGTTTCAGTTGAAGCGAGGTGAGAATCACTTAAAGTTATCAAAAATAATTGTTTAAATTTTTTTTTAATATTTATAACAATATTCTCTTAGAATAATGCTACAAAGTTGCGGTATTATCCAAGATTTTCACCTTTTTGTCCACTTTTCACTTAAAATAAGTAATTATTTAATTTAATATGGCAAAAATAATTTTCTAAACAATTTATCATCATTGCTTTTATATTTTTTTTGCCTAATGCTACAAAGTTGCGGTTTTTTATGAAATTTTTAACTTTTTGCCCACTTTTCACTTGAATTGAGTTAATATTTAATTTAATTCAACAGAAATAATTGTTCTAACAAATTATTATCGTTCATGGCTTTGTCCTATTAGATTATTGCTAAAGAGTTGCGGTTTTTTCTAAACTCTTAATCTTTGTGTCCACTTTTCACTAAGTGAGGTGATAATTAATGCGAATTAACAAACATGCTTATATAATCAATGTTTCATTGTTTATAACCATTTTCTCTTAGATAAGTGTTAGAAAGTTTTGTTGTTTTTTCTGATATGTTTAACTTTGCACTGAATGAAATTTGAATGGAATTCAATTAGATTGAATTAGATTGAATTGATTCAATTGTTGGTTAAATAAGATTGTTTTTATTAATATTAAAACTTTTTTTGAAATATCAACCATCACATTACACTGAATGGAATTTGAATGAAATTCAATTAAATTGAATTGATTTAATTGTTGGTTAAATTAGATTGTTCTTGATTTAAAATAAAATTTTTCTGAACTACTTTCTTTAAAATTCAATTTTTGCATTGCAGATCCATAATTTCAGTAGAAAATCAATTGTCATCAATTGTGAACATTGAGAAAAGAACAAAAATGATTTTCCTAAACAATACAATGCTATTCGAAATATAATTCTCTCTAATGTTTATTTATTCTTTGTTCACAAATAAAAAGGTAACGCAAAATTGAAGAGAAGATAGCCATAAACAATAATAAATTGTTTAAATAGGCATGTTTGTTAACCCGCAATAATTATTACCTTACTAAGTGAAAAGTGGACAAAAAGCTTAAGAGTTTAGAAAAAACCGCAACTTTTTAGCAGTAATATAAGGAAAGGGAGCCATGAACAATAATAATTTGTTTAAACAATGATATTTTTTAAGTTGATTTATATATTAACAGACTTCAAGTGAAAATTGGGCAAAAAGTTAAAAATGGCAGAAGAAACCGCAAGTTTGTATCAAGAAGCAAAGAAAAGATTATTAGCAATGATGATAAGTTGTTCGAAAAATAATTTTTTTAACAATAATTAGTTTTTACTCCAATGTAATTGAAAAGTGATAAAAAGTTAAAAAATTCAGGAAAAAACCGCAACTATGTGGTATTAATGTAGAAAAAGATAGCTATAAACATTTACAATTTGTTTAAACAATTATTCTTACTAAATCAAAATAAATAATTACTTACTTTAAGTGAAAAGTGGACAAAATGTTGAAAATTTCAGAAAAAACCGCAACTTTGTAGCATTATTCTAAGAGAATATTGTTATAATAATTAACAAATTGTTTAAACAATTCTTTTTGTTAACTTTCATTGATGATTACCTCGCTTTACCTGAAAATTTGAAAATAACTTGAAAAATTCACGAATAACCTTCACTTTCTTACCCTTTTTTAAGATAAATCTGCTAAAAATAACAATAAATGGTTTAAGCAATTTGCTCAAAACAATGATAAATTGTTTAGCCAATTTAAATAAACATCTAATTATGAGTATAAAGCAGTATTTCATGTAATTGAAACAATCTGCGTTTAAGAAACCGCAAAAAAGTCATAATTGGCGCCAATAACCTGAAAAACCCATTTTTTCACTTATGGGGATTTTTTGGGACCCTATGAAACAGACTTACGGGGGTGATATTTGAAAAGTAATATTTTATTCGCATTCTATGACAAATTGTGAAGAGAAATGGTGAATTTCGAACTCAGTGCATCTAATATTGAGAATTTTGAATAAAATTTACATAAACGTTTTTTTTCTTACGGGAAATACGTGTTAAGCTTCATGGGACTTGCGCTACTTCTAAATATTATTTTTTCTCCAAAAAAAAAAAATATATTTCTCATTTCTTTCTTGATTTCTTGGATAATTATTTGAAGGTAATAATTTTATTTTTGTAAATATAATCCTCACCTCACTGGAAAATATAGATGAGCCTTATGTGGGACGAATAGGGATTAGTCTGTCCCCTGCGGGTCTCAACAATGTCGACATGCTATTCCATTAATAACTGGCCTCAGATGTTACCTTATTAAGAGGATCTTTATTTGCTAATAGTATTAAACTCCGCACCCTCTCTCCAAATCGCTTCAGAGCAGATGCATCATGTTTTGTTGTATATTTCCAGGATAAACATATTCGTTAATTGTTCTATTCAACATTCATTTTCAACATATATCAATTGAATGGGACCTATAAGACTTCATCGATGCATAATTCTTCAATAAAAAAAGTCCATTCTTGACGAATCAAATAAATTAATAACAGTATTATGCGGTATGTAACTTTTGCTGTAGTTTTTTCAAATAATATTCATGCAATCAGTGTGAGATAAGTTAACATTTTTTGGTTATTACTTGATAGTTATATTTTTGAAGTTTTGCTTCCTTTTGAAGAGTATATATATATATACACTGAGCGAGGTGACCTAACTGCGAAAAACGGGAACGTCACGTGACGAAAAATGCGACATGCATGGCACCAACGCAGCTACCCCCCTCCCCCCTCTCTTTCTCCCTCCCTCCCGTTCTGAAGGCCGGTGTTGTATATGTAATTAGGTACAGTAAACTCTGCGACACAGACTTACACGTTGCGCGCGAGTAAAGGCATTTATAATGAATAGTTCTGATAGTGATTCGTCTGACCAACTTTAATAATTTAACTTCTTTGAAATTTGAATCTCTAATTGCGATCAACTTTATACTTCCTGCTACAATATTTCATTCACTGGCGTGCATGTATGCATAAAGTGAGAAGATGGCTGTTTCCTTACAATCGATGAATGAAATAACAATCAAATTTATGATTTTCTTCCAACGCGAAAGAGCAAAGCTTCTGTCGGCGGTCCCGCGACCGCTCTACTTCTTTCTTATCACCCTAAAACGTAGGGCTTTCAAAAATTAATGTCTTTCTTTCGCTGATCTTAAATATTTTTTGAAACATAAAACCAAACGTTCATTTAGATTAAATTCCAACTGAAAGAATAAAAATAATAAAAGGAAATATAATGATTATCAACCATTGTTCTTATACAAAAGAATATAATAATATATCAAAAGTAGTAAAATTCGCTTATGAAAACACAATGTAAGACCAAAAATGCCTGAAGCATATATTAAACTCTCCCTGGATATGTCTTTTCCTTCTCTAGACCAAAAATCCTTAACACACAATGGGCTATTTCTTATGGGTTTTCGATATTGCAAAGATTTATCGTCATGTCGTTAGTATTTGCAATGTTATTTAAAGATATTGTAGAATTAAGGAGAAAATCGAAAAATTCTATTATGATACACTATTGTTTATTTTAGCGGAGTATTTTGCTTTGTAAAACCCAAACTTTTATTATTCATTGTAATCCTAATGATAAAAATTGTTATAAATCAATAGTAGAATTAGACGGAAAGATTCAGACTGCATACCAAAGTCGTCCAAAGAAGCATTTTCAAAATTTTAAAATTAAAAGTTTAAACTTTGATATTTCAATTCAAAACAGTACCAGTAAGAAGAAGGATACATTCTCACATTTTAATACTTATTTAAATGCTGCTCACTAACTGAGAATTCTCTGATAACTTAGTTACTATTTACTGAAAATTCTAGTCAAATATTTCACTCATCTTTTATTGAAAAAAGTCACGGAAATTTTAGAGGCGTTGACTGAAACTGTAATTAATTTGATTCAGTAAATCATTTTCAGCAATTTTCTCCGTGAAATTTGACAGATTTTATACTGAATTTGACTGACTAATCAGCAAAACTCAGTAAGCATTTCAACTGATACTAGCCCACTGCTATTTCGATTTTTACATTCTCATCATAAAGAGAAGGTATTCGTTTTATGTGAAAATCGACTTTCGCAGCTTTTATGAAATCTTCTTGTCCTACTTGTCCTAGTTGTCTACTTGTCCTATCAAAAAGTTGATTTTACCAACTTTGTAGATCTTTTTTTGGTGCATAAGTTTAGTTCATTTATATTTTCCCGTACCTTGCATAGGTTGACCAAACAATGAATCTTTCTATTTTTCATTATTTTTTGTGCCCACGAAATTTGCATTTTCGACTTTTTGAGAAAACTCGAAAAGTTGTAAAGATCATCCTGGAGGGCTCCCAAAAAGAAACATTGTTTTTCTCTAAACTTTTTTTCATATCTTGCCTTGTTTGACTAAATATTCTAATTTTTACTTATATTTTTGAATTTTGGAAATATCACAACTCCGAAATTTTGTTTTTATCAACAAAAAAAAAGAGGATAAATTGTTTCTCTTTTCACCTAGAACAAGAAACGGTGCTTACAATTTTTTAATCTTCGAAGAAAAAGTCCAAAAAAAATTTCAAAATGCTCCCCCTCTTTTATTTTTTATCCAAAATAGCTGGTTAACGAACTCGACTTTTCTTTTTGGTCCCTCAAAATGGCTGCCAAAGCACGATGGAATATAATCATTCTTTCGTAAGTTATCGAGTTTACAGATCATTCTTCATTATTTTCTGTGCGATCAAAATCGAAGTTTTTGATTTTTTGAGAAAATTCAAAAAGTTGTATTCACGATCTTGTAGGGCTCCTAAGAAGAAACATTTTTTCTCTCTGACTTTATTTTCAATCTTGCGTTATTTGGCTAAAAATTCTCGTTTTCTTTTATATTTTTGAATTTTGAAAATACTATAACTCTGACAGTTTTATTTTTATCGAAAGAAGATGATGAGGATAAATTGTTCCCTTTTTTACGTGCTGCAAGAAATTGTACTTACAATTTTCTGAGTCTTGAAAAAAAAAGTTTAGAAAAAAGTTCAAAATGCTCCCCCTCTTCCATTTTTTATCCAAAACAACTGGTTAACGAACTTGACCTTTCTTTTTGGTCCCTCAAAATGTGTGCCAAAGGGCAATCCGATCCGTTCAGTCTTTCAAAAGTTATAGAGTATACAGGCACCAAAGACGACAATGACAACGGACAGACAGACACCAACGTAAAAACCTTCTTTTTCGGAATCAGGAGGTCGAAAAACGTGGAGATTTTTTTGGTTAGAAAAAAAAACCATCAGAGTTGTGTCATTTTCAAAATCCAAAAATGTAAACGAAAATGAGGAACGAAAACGAAAAAAAGGGTTCTTCTTGAGAGGCATACAAGATCGTTAAAAGAAAATTTTCTAATTTTCTCAGAAAAACGAAAATTCCAATTTTGATCGCACAAAAAATAATGAAAAATAATCTGTTAACTCGATAACTTTCGAATGGATAATCATATTCGATCGTACTTTTGAACACGTTCCCGGGAACCAAACAGCAAGGTCAAGTTCGTTCCCCAGGGATTTTGGACGAAAAATAAGGGGGGGGGGCGCATTTTGGAAATTTTTCTGGACTTTCTTTCCCAAGACTTAAAAGTTAAAAGTATGGCTTCTTGTAGTACGTGAAAATTGGAACAATTTATCCGAATGAATTTTTTTTGTTAGAAACGAAATTTCCATTGTTGTGGCATTTTCAAAATTCAAAAATGTAAACTCAAATGAGAATCTGCATCCAAATAATGCAAGATTAAAAAAAGTCAGAAGAAAAAAAGGTTTCTTCTTGAGAGACGTACAAGATCGTTAATACAACTTTTCGAATTTTCTCGAAAAAACGAAAACTCCAATTTTGATCGCAACAAACATAAGGAAAAATAATCTGTGAACTCGATAACTTTCGGATAAATAATCTAAGTTGGTCATACTTTTGCGCACGTTCCCAGGGACCGAAAAGACATGTCAAGTTCGTTAACCAGCTATTTTGGGAGAAAAATTGGAGGGGGGAGCATTTTGGAAATTTTTTTGGACTTTTTTTCCAAGACTCAAAAATTGTAAGTACGGCTTTTTGGTTGCATTAGAAATAGAAAACTAAATTTTCAAAAATGTAATCGTTTAAGCCGGAGAAGCTTCAAAACAAAAGAGAATACACAATCATCAAATACAGCAGCCGACGTTCTACTTTTTAGTGTCAAAAGCCCTCTACACAATTTAGGTAAATGCATAGACCAAGCGCGTAGCGCGAGGTATTTCTAAAATTTCCCAGTGAAATAATCTGAATTACTGAAGTTTTGGTGAGCCTCATTGAAATTTCAAAGTAACTTTTTTACTGTGAAATCAGTAAAATGTAACCGGAATTTCGTGTTATTTTCACTGAGGAAGGTTTTCAGAAATACGTTGCTGATTTGTGCAGCATTCATGAGGGCAGAACTAAAGAAAGCTTAGATGAAGTTATGATGAAATCAATATAAAACAAGCAGATGTATCTCTCGTGTAGTCCGTGACCAAACTAAACGTACTGTAAATGTGATAGATAGCGTAACTAGAGAAATAAGACGGTCAAACCCCTGTCAAAAGCTAGGGGGGTAAACCATTGCTGGTTTTCTAAGTTACTGCCAGGATTGACTGATGCATCACCCTCATAATCAAACATTCTTACATTTTTCGCTTTCTCATTTCTATCAAAAAACCTCTTGCACTAATTTATAATAAATGACCACCCTATTCTAATATCCCTACGTATGAATATCACAACATAATCCAAAACTTGACGTGATTATTGAATCAACCTCAGATTCATTTATTATCAATATCTTAGGTTTTATATAATAGTTCAAGTCACAATTGTTGCAATCATTACGCATATAATTATTATTGCTGGTTCGATGCGCTTTTAATACTATTTTTCATGAACTTTCTAGTGAACAATTCCATTTGAAATCATGCAAGATTTTATTAAAAGTCCAGTTGTTCACAGTTTCAGTTTTATTTTTTATTTTTCAAAAGCATTCCAAGATTACCTGCCGATTCTCAAAAATCGACATTTTTTCCAGAATGCAGTATTTTGCAAAAAAATGTACCTAATAAGGATTTTATTCTTTCATTTGACGTGAGAATTCTTGCTGTTCCAATTTCTCAAACATCATTTTTTCTGCCTGATAGATGGTAATATTTGCTTGCACGTTTCTTAAGAGTCATATTTTTGAACCACTGCTTTATTTTAAAGAGAAGCATTTTCAAAAAATCAAATTTTTGCATTTTTCGGAATCAACGAGAAGAGCAAAGAAGTATTAAGGTAAAAGTTTTCACATCTAGAAACGTCCTACACAAATACTCTCGCTCGTCTGTATTATTTTTTCGGATTTTAAAAACATAAAAAGAAGAATTTCAGGTTAACCCAAACTTTTTCCAATATTCTCAAATAGTCTCTGCTAATATGGAAATAGAATCTTGTCAGTTTTACGCGGGATAAGACATTTTTTAGGCCAAGATTTGATTATTTATAAAAAAAAGATTCGAGGGAGGTTTTCAGCAAAATCCTCTCTTCAAGAACTTTACACAATCAACCGCGATTTCGATATTTTTAATTTATTCTTATTTGTCCGGAATCAATTGAAACAGCTAGAATTCCCACGTCGAATAAGAAAAAAACATCGCTCCAGATTGTTAAGACTGCTCCGTATTATAATTATGAGAATGACATTTCATTACAAAAATCATCCTAATGTTAACAATACCCATTGTTATAAGCAATTCTTGTTACAAAATATCCAAATGTAAGATTCTTAAAATGTTTCAAGCTGTTGAACAAATGGCTGCTATTAGAGACGAAAACATCGATAAAAATGTTTATTTACAGTTCAGTTTAACCATTGAACTTTCCCCCGCATCCATAATATTTTTCAAACAAAAATTTTTTCAGCTTTTCAACAAATTGGCCGCCAATCCATCAATTTTTAAATGTATTAATTTTTTTCCTAGCTTCGGGGAGTATAGAAAATCCTTCACAAAATGTTAAAAAGCCAGTTGATAAGTAATATCGTCGCAAACTGGAAAAGGCTATGAAATATACACGATCTTTTCAATAATTCATTTTCATTGCTGCACACAAAGGTTAATCTTTAAAAATATCAACTATTCATCTACTATAAAATTATAATTACATCAACCCATCCCACTTACTAATCATAATTCTTAGCCAGTTCACGGATACATTTTTTTCAATGTTGTGACAAAATATGGGAGAAATCAAAATTTGCATAATGTGAACTCGAAATAACCTAATAATTTTTCTTTCACGGTCGATTGGCACGCAAAGTCCCAGCTCTCAATGCATTTCTGGAGCGCTATCGTACTGCATGATCACGGTCAAGTGCGGCAAATGTCATGGTTAGAGCTTTGCGTGACATCGGCTTCAATACGAAATCACTTTGGAAGGAACGCAAACTTGGATATTTGCTACGTGTTACTCTCCGTCCTCTCCTTTCTTGTTTCTATTATCCTTAAGACGGCTCACATTCTTCAAAGACTTATGATCAATAATCCACCCGATGGTCCATTGACCTTCGAAATTTGTCCTATGGCTTATGAACCCGTACCTTCTTCTTTTAACTGTTGAGCTCTGACCTCTGATCTTTCACCTCTAGAACGCTTCACGAACTAATTCTCATGATACTTTTTTTGATCAAACAGAATCTTTACGATGAGAGTCCACGCACCTCAGAGCTTTACTTGATTTAGAGTCTTATCCCCATTGATTTCTACAATTTTTCACAAGAATTGAAATAGAGAGGAAATTCTTTTAAATAAATCTATTTTTGCAACTGAAGTTGGACCTGAGGCTTTGGCGTCCTTGAAATAGGAAAGTTGTAGGAGCTACGATTAGTATCACTTAATTTGGCTGCAGTCGAGTTGCGTCCTATGGTCGAAATTCACAAGGGGTCTAACTGAAGTGCGTCCTCTCTCTCTTCCCCCACTAGTCGACTGGTGATCATGACATGAGAGGAGGTAGGGTAGATCAGAAGGAAGACGATTGCTTCAAAAGTTGAAAACACCACTAGCATTTTCTTATGTAGCATCAGAATACAAAAAGCTTACTGATGTGACTTCCAGTCCTAAAGGAATTTATGTGGATTTCGAAATCGGTATCCATTCAACCATCCGCCCAGTATTTAACGATTCCATTTCTGTTATAGGTTGTAGATTTCATTAAGGCTGAAAATTCAAGACCGAGGATTAAGCAATGAATATAAGAACACAAATTCAGAAATTGGTTCTTTTTTTAAAATATTTTTCGGTCTTGCTTTTTTAGATCCATCCGAAATTGAAATTTTTTTAATGAAGAACTAAAGCCAATTCAAGCATCCGACAAAAGAGTCGAACAGTCGTGTAATTAGATTTTTTAAAATTATATTTCAAGCAATTCCAGTTTTCCACCTAAAATTTGGACTGAATTTTCTCCAACAACCATGCGTACAACGAATTGTTGTGAAGCATATCATTCGAAATTGAACGGAATGTCTAACTGTTCCTATCCTCACATTTATCATTTCACAGAAGCTTTAAAGAGGGTTCAAGCCGTTACTCATACAAAAATGAGAAGCAAAGGTGGAAGGAAGTAAGAAATTTCAGAGAAAGAACAATTTCTTATTGATACAATGTTGTCCTTGCAAGTAGGTTCCAAATCTTATGTAATACGTGACACTTGCTATTTTTATTATGTTTTTATCTGGAAATAGTAAATAGCAAGATATTCAAAAATTATTCAATACGTGACAATTGCTTTTTAATATATGCTTCTATTTAAAAATAGTAAATAGCAAGCTTTTTAAATATTATTATATACAGGACAATTGCTATTTTCATCATGTTTTTATGTAAAAATAGTAAATGGCAAGCTATTTAAATATTATTATGCTATTTTTATTATGTTTTTATCTGAAAATAGTAAATATCAAGGTATTGAAATATTATAATATACGTGACAATTGCCTTTTTTTATTATGGTTTTATCTGAAAATAGTGAATAGCAAGATATTTAAATATTATTTGATACGTGACGATTGCTATTTTTATTATGTTTTTATCTAAAAATAGTAAATGGCAAGATATTTGAATATTATTTTATGCGTGACAATTAATATTTTTATCAAGTTTTTATCTAAAAATAGTAAAAAGCAAGATATTCAAATATTATTTCATGCGTGACAATTTATATGTTTATTATTTTTTTATCTAAAAAAAATATGCAGCAAGCTATTTAAATATTATTATTTACGTGAAAATTGATATTTTTATAATGTTTTTATGGAAAAATAGTGAAAAGCAAGATATTTCAATATAATTTTATGCGTGACAATTGCTATTTTCATCACGTTTTTACCTGAAATATTATGCTTTATCTGAAAATAGTAAATAGCAAGATATTCAAAGATTATTTAATACGTGACAAATGCTTTTTTGATTATATGCTTTTATTTAAAAATAGTAAATAGCAAGCTATTTAAATATTATTATATACGTGACAATCGCTATTTTCATTATGTTTTTATGTAAAAATAGTAAATAGCAATCTCTTTAAATATTATTATATACGTGTAAATTGCTATTTTTATTATGCTTTCATCTAAAAATAGTGAATAGCAATCTATTTATATATTAATATGCTATTTTTATTATGTTTTTATCTGAGAATAGTAAATATCAAGATATCGAAATATTATTATATACGTGACAATTGCTATTTTTATTATGTTTTATCTGTACATAGTAGAAAGCAAGATATTCAAATATTATTTTATGCGTGACAATTTATATGTTTATTATGTTTATATTTAAAAATAGTAAATAGCAAGCTATATAAATATTATTATATGCGTGGAAATTGCTTTTTCTTATAATTTTTTTATGAAAAAAATAGTGAAAAGCAAGATATTTAAATATTATCTTATGCGTGACAATTGCTATTCTTATCATTATACACATGACAACGGCTCTTTTTAATATTTTTAATCTAAAAATGGTAAATAAGGTATGAAAGAACGTAGGTGAAGGGACGAGTGTAGAGGGAAAGAAGGAACGGAGGGCGAGGAGGCAACTCAGTCAGACCCCCTGTTGGTTTCTACCATAGGACGCAACTCGACGGCACTGTTTCATTTTTAGTGGTCTCAAAATTCTTGAACAGTTGCATCGTTTGAGTAGGGTAAAAGAATGTTGGGTTTTGGCATTCTAAAAAGAAAAGTTTCTCTCTTAATAATTGATATCGGCCTTATCATAGGTACAGTTTATGGTATGATAAAAAAAATGTGAAATAAAAGTAACTATATGTCAAAGAAAAACCTATGAATCGGGAGAAAGTCATGAAACTTAGTTAGTCTGGAAAAATTTGATGAAAGTTATAGATTTAAAAAAATACTATCAGAAGTTAGAGGATTTCTACAAGAGGTGCTTTAAATAAATGTCAAACTTCTTTCATTCCATATTTGGAACATTCTATGTATTTAAAAAAAATATAATATATGTTTGAAATTTCGTATTAAAGGAAAGGTACATTACGTCCAATATTGTTTAAGCGTCCGAATCATCTGAACAAGGATTTGGTTGTTTGATTTTGAGAGGCCTAATAATCCACAACATTTTTTCTCATTTCTAAATTTTTATAGTTGTTCACTACTGATACCTTTGTTTTATAATTATAGGAAATTAGCTTTAACTTTTTGGCAAACAGAGGGTCGATTAAGTAATTCATCACTTCAACTGTAACTGAAAATACTGTAACTGTATAACTGAAAAATTATCTGCTCATTATACTTCACCCAGTTATCACAATTTTCATATAATGGAACATTTTTAGTTTGAACTCATCTGCATTTATAAATAAAATAATGCTAAAAAATTAGAGATACCATCTACCTTAAAGCAAAGAAAAGGACTCGGTTTTTGTGGCTTTTGTAGATGTAAAGGGTAGATTTGCATGTTCCGAAGCATTAAGGATGGTTTTGCAATATATTGACGTTGCTTAGAGCAGTAAACATTGTAGTGCCTCCAGATCGATATATAGAATGCATAAATGCAAAGTAACTGCGTTTTCGGCTTGAAAGCAACTTTACTGCTGAAATGCACTAAATACATTTCGTATCAAACGTGTACTGTGTAGTCTGGATTGTCAGGTAAGGGGAAAAATCGATTTCTTGAGTGCATTATCACCCCAGTGCGTGTACGTACGTCCTGTCTTGATTAAGAATCACCAGCTGAAAGGGTCAGACCAGCTTTAAAATCTCGTCTTGATTATTAACATTCCACTCACGTGACACTGTTTTTGCATTTCTTATGTTATAAATATTCAGTAGAGTAGAAAACTCTTCGAAAATTTAAATTAATAAAAAAGCATCTGATAGATAAATACTACTGATTCGTGAATATTAGTAGTTTTGAAATAATTTTGTACTGGATGAAGTCTTTTATCAAATCTTCTATCTTTATTTCGATGAGAAATTCGAGGACTTGTAATAGAATGGAAAATTTTTTCCTCGTTGCATATGTTAATTTGTTATAAACTATCTGCATTTTAAAGGTGATTACCATGTTCTCAATTTTTTATTTTCTTAGGATTTCTTATATGAGATTTCATACTTAAATATTTATTACTGATATTTATGATTCGATGTCTGAGTTGGATTCTCTCGTATTTGATCTCTGATGTATCAGCTTTCTCATCTGACCTGTGACCTTTTATCTTTGACCCTTACAACTGACCTTCGCCATATTAACCCGACCTTTAACTCTTTATCTTTGAGCTTTGAACTCTAAGCATTTGACGCACAGTGTCTGTTGTATGACCTTTCATCTTTGACCTCTGATCTCTTAACCCTCGCTGCTGACCTTCGACATCTCACCCACTCGCCTGTCCTTTTCTCTCCTCCTACTCTCCTCATCCACACACACACACACATAATATGAAGCTGTGTGCTTGCCGTCAGCTTCATTGACTGATTATTTTTTGGAAGTCAGAATCTGTCAAAACAAGGGAAACGACTATAATATGTGACCATTATTCTGAAAGTTCAATTACGTATTCCAGTATTACTTGACGAGGGGTTGCTTCTCAATTACAATCTAGAAGGTTCTTTATATCGTGAACCTAATATTAGGACAAAAAACGAGAATAATTTATAAACTTTGACCTGGAAGATTTCATGTGGTTTGAAATATTATAATTTTATTTATAATCAAGATTTGTACCATAAGGTCAAAATTTTCTAATCAGAAGTTTGTCTCAGGAATTGGGAAATCGCAAAAGGGCCAAAATATATTGAATCTGATGGAAAGATGGAGAAAGGTACTAGGTCACGTGATATTGAGCGAAGAGATAAGGCTATCGTGAATGTAGACATTGATTTAAAAGCAGTCCTGACGTGATGTACCAATCTCATAGGTAAAATTTCTGATAAGAGAAGATTGAAAAGGTATGAGTCTTTTATTTCTTTTGTGACCTTTCTGGTATATTGAGGACTTCTTTTCCAAGTTTTGTATAGAAGGCAGATTGTTAGAGATGAATTTAGAGCATCCTAGAGGCAATCGAATAATAGAGAAGTCTGTACTCTATACTATCGGCGACATCGTTATCGCCTGTTGGAGTACGAATCACACTTTATTCAAGAGGACAACTAACTCGTCGCACAGAGAGACGCTGATAAGGGAATTTTCAAAAGTATAAGTGTCAATGCTATTATCCTGAGCCAATATTTGGTGATGGCCATCTGCAGTCCGTCGATCAATACACAAAGTCATCAGATTCCATTTTTATTCCCACACGTGAATGCACTTTTTTATCGCACCTTTTGCTCTTTTATTGCTTTACTTTCTTTCAATGATAAAACATAAAGGAAAAAGAAAAAAATCTGCCCGCTATGGAGACATATTCTCGACGCGCGCTTCGCGCGCAGCTCGCAAGTTTCAGCGCGTGTCTTTCTGATCTCGCGCTTCGCGCTCGATAATAAATGTATCTCGCGCTACACGCTCGATCATTGTACTTCCCAATTATTATCTGTATATAGAGCTTCTGAAACTAAAGAGTAGAATGTCGGCTGCTGTATTCGATGACTGGCGGTCAATTTGTTGAAAAACTGAAAAAAAAAATTTCCGAAAAATATTCTAGATACGGGAACAGCTTGAAACATTTTTCAGCCCAAAATACACTTTTGTCTTCCTGAAAAAGCTAAAATTTCAAATTTTTTGAAAATACTTGTATCTGAGGATTTCGAATTGTTATATATCTCACAAAATATTATTAGAGATTCTCTATTTTTAAGAATACTTGCAGCCATTTCGGCGAACTTAAACAATCGAAATTTTGAAGAATCTTAAATTTGAATATTTTAAATCAAGAATTGCTTGTAACAACGGTTATTTTTAACATAAGGATTATTTTTTGGATAATTTTTGAATATTTTTGGAATATTTTTGAATCGGTTTATAACATTGAAATAGATCAATAAGTAAATTTTGTTTATTCAGTAGGTTCTATGAGTTGATTTAGATAATAGTATAAAGTTTATCTAGCAGCTATGAAAGTTAAAAATCTGTTGAGTGAACATTTTTACTTTCACCACACGTTGAGTAGATATATTGTAAATAAAGGAGTAGAATAGTATATTACATGGCGAGTGGCGAATGGCGCAGATTACTGACGAGTGTGGAGTAATCTGCGCCATTC
>WSXT02006329.1:0-29780 GCA_011762715.2 Neuroterus valhalla | reverse complement strand
CTTTTTTGCAGTTACTTTATGCATATTTTTCAAACATTAGGCCTGTTTATTTTGTTATGTTCCTGTATTTGATACGCATTTTCGTCCTTTTAGTTGGCATGGACCATGGATACTTTCCCTGTTGTAAGTTTTATTCTATGTCACAGTAGGCTTTGCCTACTTCAAAAATTATTGTTTTTAATTTTTTTTTTCTATCAGGATTCGATGGCGAATCTTAAAAGCGACTGAAGTGTCGAATGCAGTTCTGGAGAAGTTTTGGAGAAGCTTTTATTTTTACTCCATATAGAGTTAAAAAGTTACTCCATAACGTTTTAATCTAACTTTTGAAAGAGTTACATTTACACTCCATAAAGTGTCAAAAAGTTCACTCCATTCTTGGAGTGCACTCAACTACTCCAAGAAAAGAGTTAAAAATCACTCCTTGAAGAATGGCTGTGTTTTCATTCTCATGAAGAGTAAATTTTAACTCCATTGGAGTTGAATTTATTTCCAGAAAATTTAGAGAGTACAGATGTATAATTATAGTTTCTCATCATTGTGTACAAACATTCGATGTTTCCTTGATGTCAAATCCAGTCTTAAAGCCACATTCTCTGTTCAATAAATACTCTTGGAGAATTGGAATTTGATGAATGATGATGTAATGTATAGCTTTGAAGATATAAGCAGATTCTCCTGCAACTTCTGAGAGCTCTGTTATATGGGCCGATACAGAGTTCCTGAAACTTGAGAGAAACAGGGAATGTGGTCTCCTGAAATAAATATGGTCAATATTTCTTTATTTCTCTGAAAATACCTAGGCTGCCTCTGCCTGGTTCAGTCGCACACATCTTATGACAAGTGACAGTATCCTAATGACGTGTAACTTTATGGGCAGACAAAGTACATGAGCCCATCATGGTTTCGACGCTGTATGCCATATGCATTAAAGTTATAACTGTGAAATAAAAATATGTGCCCCTTATTTTTGAGATCAATTCACAAGGGTACCGATCCTTATCTGGAGAACGTCATTGATTCTATTGAACACTTCGCTTTCTAAGGCGCAGATAAACAGTAGAATGCTCTGATTTTTACTACATCAATTCAAAAAGTTTTTTTGGATCTAATTTAGTATTTCTTTCTTTCTAAACATTATATTTTAATGAAAAAACATAAGAATGAAAGTGTGTCCTACAGGCAAGTTCTTGTCAAACTGTGAAAATTCTACGAATTCATATTGAAACCGATTAATTCGATTTGGCTGTAGTTCCGTATGCATGATAAAAATGATCAAAGAACAAATTGCAATTATGACGAAAAAGGGTTTATAAAGAAGAAGTTTCCTCATTCTTATCTCAGGCTCAAGATCGTTAAGGCTCAATACTCCGAACAACTTCTACGCTTCGAATTTCGACTCAAATATTTCACACTTATTGCAATGAAAGTAAACTGATGAAAGTAGTATGCCTTATCTGACATATTTGCCCGGGTTTGTACCTCACCATTCTCAGATCGTGTTGTAGTAAAGTTCCTGATGGGAAGAGGGGACCTTAAGTTTTTCAGTTTGAGGTGGAACCATAACCATCAAAGTCTCAGTGGTCAATAAGTATCATAACAGTGATCCAATCAGATTGAATTTAACAGATATACCTGATTATGCCAAAGCCCGGACTGAAACTCGGAAGTCAATGCGCACACGCGATTTGCGAGACGCAAAAATTTTTGGGTTGTTTATGATAATCAGCACAAATGTAGCTTCCAGGAGCAACGATCACGATCGTTACCATAGCGATCGATACCGATGCAGCCAGAGGTAATACCTCATCCAACTCGTCACTTCCCACAACACAAGAAGATGAGTGAGTTGGGAAAATCACTACACTTCACACTGATTCGAGGATTATTAGATTTACTGAGAGAAACGCACCAAACAGTGGCCATGCAAGAACTGAGAAGAGAAACTGCAACTTTGACCCAGCGAGATGCTAAAACAACTACACAGCTGCTTCGCATCAGCAGTCAAGTAGGCTCGAGAGAAAGCCGTTAGCTAAAGGGTCTTTTCAAAATAATGGACTCCAGGATAAACTCTAATTAACTATGGGTCCCTTCAGAAATAATAGATACACTAGAATCTCAATTATAGTTTGGTTTCATGTGTGGCCATCCTAAGCGTCCTTGGGAACATACTCACGTGTACTTTAACGTGAACACTTATTGTAGTAGCCGAGAACAGAGCGTAGCGGGTGTCTCTCTCCAAGCTCCCCGGGCCGTCTCGTCCACGAGCGAAATTTTCGGTAGGACGGTTCGCGGAAGAATTATAATTGGGATTCCAGTGTTGTTCACGATTATGACCTTGTTTTAGATTGCTTAAATTCAGGTGGATAAATGGAGTCTTAGTCTTAAAGTCATAGATGAAACAGAATGATAAGTATCTTTGTTTCCACTCGAAGTAAAACTTTAAGCTGAATATAGTGAGTCTTCATCAGTTGGCCTCGATACATCAATTCTGAGAAGGCGCCACATCATTGCATAAAAATTTCCCATGCCTGCATTCAGAAATATCACTAACAGGTTACGTGCCACAAAATAGTCCAAAAATTGCTCTTGATGCGTAAGCCCGACGTTTGACAAGTTCTTTCAAATTCCAATGCCACTATCTAAAAATTACTATCTGGATGCCTTGCCTAGAAGTACACCCATTAGTATCAACAAGTTCGCGATAGCTAGGCAGCCCGTAGATTGGCTTGTGAAAATAGGTCCAACAATATCATGGCCTGATCGAGTCCAAGGAATACTGATCCATCTGACGAATCGTTATCAAGCCCCAGGGACTCTCAACGTATATGCAGCTCTTCAAATGTGATTGAACCAACGACTGAGAACAATCCAGCAATATCAAAAATAAGGGAGGCGAAAGACTCCACCAAAAAAATGTTCAGACACCATACGGAATGAACTCCCAAAGGAAGAAGGCTCGAAAGTCCGAAGATGATTTTGATCACCATGGGAAATGGATAACTTACCACAACTACAGCACGGTAGCAGGACTTCAATGTATTGTTGTTACAAGATATTTGCTGCGCCAACAGCGCCATATTCAGTTGGACTTCAGAAAACATTCCGCCCTCTCAATCCGCAACGCTGTCCGCGAAAATTAAAAATATTTTGAAGAACTGTTACAAATTTTCACATCTTTCACATAAAAGGCAATGTCGGAAAACGAGAAGGTTTAACAATAATAATATTAATTTAGAATACCTTTGATCATATGTAATTTGAATGAGAAAGTTATTACAGATCTAACGAATGTGGCCGTAGTTCAGCATTAAAGTTAAACTATTCGAAATACAATTCAACTTCAAACAATACAAATGTTCAAAGAGTGATTTGCGGAATCCCAGCTTGATAGTATTTTTATGTAACAAGGTGCGCATTTCTAAAATTTTCAGATCTGTAAGCGAACGCGAATATCGAAGTCTGTACTTAAAGAGTGTAAAATGTAAAAAGCTATGGGTACGTTCAACAAATAGTATTCTATTCTTTGAATTCGAATGACAGCTGGGAACCCTGCATTTACCTATCTTAATTTTTGAAGGTGATTTCCCTAATAAAAAGAAATAAAAAATATAAAGATAAAAAAATCTTTTTGAATAATAACCTAGGTGAAAATATGCACGTGTAATTCTGTACCGTTAAATGAATACAGTGAATTATGTGAATGTTTTCAACCATAAATATGTCACAATTTATTCAGTCTGAGAGAAGATGGGATGAGAAACATATATTTTTCTCTGCACGCATTCAATTTTACAGTTTTTGTGGAAATATTTGTTTTTAATATTTCTTTGAAAATGTAAGAGAGAAAAAGTAAGAGTGACAATTTCCAAAATAAAAAAAGCTCTCAGCGCCGAAGTTCCATGAATTTTTAAATATAAGTACGCTATTTTGGTCCTTTCAAGATGCCACGAAATTTTATTCATGAAAATTGATTTATTTTGATTGAAATTTGTATTTTTCTGCTAGAAAAAGGATCTCCTTGGTCTTTCGGGAAATAATTTCATCCTTTGCGCTTGAAATTAGAAGTTTTTCTTATATTTTCAAGCTTTGAATGAGGCTGAATGTTTCGTTAGAGATGCAACTATTTTGTACTTTAGCATTTTTGTAGGAATTTTCTGTATGTTTTTTTCCCCATTAAATCGTAGTGTCCAGTGTCGCGTTTGGGAATCTTTACTCCTTTGTGTAAGTCTGAGAGAAGGAAGGATAAGAAGCAGATGTTTTTCTCAGCACGCATTGAAAAAACAATTGTTTGTTTTTCCTTTTTTTTTCTCTTTCCTTTTTTTATCAGTTTTCGGGACAAAGGTTGGTCACCGGAATGACCAAACTGCAGGAGACTGTGCCCTCCTCAGTGTTACTAAACCAATAATAACTCGTTTTGCTCCGGCTTCATTTGTTTGATATACCACTGTATAACAAATTAGCCTTTTGTTTGGACATGACTTAAAGTTTGCAACATTTGTTTGCTTCAAGTTAGTGCTTGGATAGAAAAGTCTCAGGTGATGAATGGAGAATGGGTGTGTGAAAAGCCAGAGGTGTGAATGATCTTTAGGAAAAAGAACTGCGGGATACAATGCGCGTAAGGAAGCTAGATATTTTGTGCGTACCCGAAACAAAGAAAAAGGGATATGAGATTAATAAGGTGGAGAATGGTCTCGAACCCTGATCAGGAGTAGACAATGCATCACACGCTAGCCAAGGAATTGGTCTAATCATGGATGAAAGAGCAAAAGAACATGTCAAAATGTATAAGTGTGTATCTCCCAGATCATTATGGGTTAGAATGAAAGTTGGAATCAGGAGACTGTTTATTGTAGCATGTTAGGCTCCTGTTGTTGGTGACAGTTGTGAGGTAAAAGACAACTTCTGGGACTCGTTGAATTATGTAATAGAAACACGTGATTCCGGCGAAAGAATAATATTACTCGGAGACATGAACGGTTGGGTTCTGTGCAACGCGTTGGTACAGACAAAGTACTCGGTCATTTTGGAGACCCAAAAAACGAATGGTAATGGGGATAAATTAATCAGCTTGTGGTTAGAAAAGGGGTTGTTTATTACAACACTTGGTTCAGGCACAAAATGATACACATATATATTTGGTGCAGAGACGAAAGCCATAGTATGATCAACTTTGTTGTAGCGGACGAAAGACTGAGAGGGCTTGTAAAAGATACAAGGGCTATGAGAGATTCTGAATACCGATCAGATCGCTATCTTATAGTTTAGAAAATAAAGTTAGGTCAAGAATGGAGGAGAGAAATTAATAAAAAATCCAAACCGTCGCGAGTCAGAATAGAGAATATGCAAAAACCAGAAGTTCAAATAATACATCACGAAAAGCTGGATAAATATTTAGAGCATCGCGAAGATGATTGGAAGAAAGAATAAGGCAACAAAAATGTAGAGGGTGCTCGGATCATACTGCGGAATGGAATCTTTGAGAGTGCTTCAAAAGTGTGTGGTTCTGCGATTGTAGGAAGAAAATCCGGTGATGCGTGGTGGAATAATGAAATACGCGTCGCAGTCAACGAGAGAAAAGAAGCGTACCTGAGAATGTTGAATACTAGAGGTCTTAGTGATGGGGAAAAGACTAAGGTCATAATTGACAATAGGGATAGAAAGAGGAAAGCAAATATACTAGTAAAAGAAAGCAAGGATGAAATCAGAACGGAAGAAGATACGAACAAGAGCCTGACAACAGTGACACTGACATGGATACGTTAGGTAGATGTAGGTAGCGGAAGCAGAATCGGTATCGACGACATTATCTCCGTAATCATAAAACTAAAGAATGATAAGGCTGCCGGTGTGGATGGTATTACCTCTGAAATGCTTAAGTTTGGTGGCGGATATTTGTTTGTGTGGCTCTGTGAATTTATGAATATGTGTGCTGTAAATAGCGAAGTTGCGAGTGATCAGAGAAAGGCGATTATTGTCCCAATCTACGAGGGAAGGGATGATCCAGACAACTGCAATAATTGTGGAGGCAATCATCCTTATAAGTACTAAAGGAAAAATATTTACCAAAATACTTATTAACAAAGTCATGGGAGTAAAAAAGGAAAGGATGCTGGAAGTTCAATGTGGATTTATGCCAGGGAGATCATTTGCGGATCAGATATTTAGCTTAAGACAGATCACGGAAAAAGCCTAAGAGTAAACAGAAAAGTTAACTGGGTGACTGGGTGGCTTCTGAAAGCAATACAAGCAATATATAATGGTAGCAAAGCAAGTGTGAGAGTGAATGGACAACTACGCGAGTGGTTTGATATTAGGTAGGGCGTTAGGCAAGGATCTGTTATGTCCTCTTGGATGTTTAATTTATACATGGACAAATGTCTGAAAATGGCTCTCCCCGACGGAGAAGGTGTTGATCTTGGGGCAGTGAAAGTTCGTGGCCTTGCGTTTGCAGATGACAAGATCGTTTCGGCAGAATTAGCCGAGGATTTTCAGAGGATGTTGAGCAGACTGGGTACCAACATCAAGAGCATGGGTCTCAACATTAATGTCAATAAAATAAAAATCATGGTGTTTGAATTTGAGGATACGAAAACACATTGCAATATTACCCTAAATGGAGAGAGGATAGAACAAGTTGATCATTTCAGGTATCTTGGAAGTGAATTCACTTCTGACGGGAAGATAGATGCAGAGATTTCTAGACGTATAAATGAGGTAAAAAGATTGTCAGCAGTGTACGGGGTATTACTAGAAGTAAAAATGTAACAAATGAAGCTAAAATTGCGATATATAATTCGGTGCTAGCACCAACTGTCCTGTACTGTAGCGAGACCTGGACGTATCAAAAAAAGGACAAGAGTAGACTCAACGCGATTGGCATGCAATTTCTGCGTCATATGTGCGGTAAAACGCTAATGGACAAAGTGAGTTATGATTGGGTTCTCAAAGAATGTGGTGTAGAAGAAACGCTGTTTGAAAAGAGTGAAAGAAATTTGCTGAGATGGTTCGATCACGTTGAGAAAATGGATGGAGAACGATTAACAAAGAAAGTGTATTTAGGTAGGGTGAATGGTACCGTACCCAGAGGCAGACCAAAGAAGGAATGGATAGAATGTGTGAACGGAACCCTCAAGCAGAAATATAAAGAGCCGTAGAAACACAAGAGCATGTATGCAAAGATGCATGGGTGTCGAAAAAGCAAAAGATGTATGCCAGAATAGGGATGTTTGGAGAGCAATTGTATAGAAGAAAAATTAAAAAGCCTGAAACGAACGATTTTGGATAATAATTGGCCCGTGTAATGATATCGCTTAGTGTATTATTTTAATGGCTTCGCGAAACTCTTTGTACGGGGTGTTTTCCAGAGAGATCAGGAAGCGACCCGTGTCGGAGCGATGATGCACAGGACGAGTGTGTCATTCTGCTTAACAGTTAGATTAAAGCCTCTGTTTAGTAAGAATCCCGCATCTTCATCAAAAAATCAAAGCAGCTTCTTCCTGTTCGCAAAATAATACGCAATGAATTCTAAGACTGATCTAATATCTATCCCTGCTTCCTTCTCATACACATCCCTTTATTTAAATTCCCCATGTCAATTCCACTTCCCAATCTTTCCACATCAATTCTCTATTTTCCAGTACTACAGCAGGACTGGAACCAAACGAGTTACGCTTTCCCCGAAAAAGGATTTGGCCTGATGGTATAATAATAACAATAATAATTCTTCACTTACGCGTGAATTTTCTGGTCGCAACGTCTGGTCAACAAACGTGAAGCAGCGTACACAACATTTAGATTACAAATTTAAATTTTACTTGACGTCACAGAGCTCTCAGTTTATCAGGTCCAACTGGAGATGTCTATTGGCGCAGAAAATATCTGGTCGAAAAAATAGATGGGAGTCGAACTGTCATGAATTACAGACAATAGTCGCCACACGCAAATCCTCAATGATGTCGGGCAACAACCCGCCCGCAAAAACAGTATATAAAAAACGTAGTATCTCTTCCGTGTAGATTTTTAATATTGTGATAAGCTTACCGATTCAAATTGTCTCTCTGCAGCATCTCTTCTGAGCCGAAGTGGCAGAAGTGCGGCAGGTGTCCTTAATCGTTTTTTTTTTCATTTTTGACTATGTGACCTGCATTATCCCCATGACCTATTACATGGGTGCCTGCCCGCCCCCTAATAGACTTGGAAAAAGAAGGAGGTATGTGACCTACATTGTTTCCATAAACCATCATCGGAAAGCCTTAGAAACTAAAAAACCCCAACATTCTGCCGGATACGGTCAGTTGTCTTTTAGCTATTCTTATTTTTCAGCGGATTTTTGAAGGAGGCTTACAACCGGTCAGGTTTTTTTGATTTTTCCAAAAGGTGCGACTTCACAAAATTCATCGTAAAATTCTTCTAGTTGACGGAATTATTGCAGTTATTTCAGCAAACAGTTCTCGAGGCCTCTAGCTTCCCATCGGTTTACATGTTTCCGAATAATAAGATCTCAAAGGGAAATTATGGGTAAATAACTGTACCCACAGCCGAAGACTCTTCCCGTCTAGTAAAAGCAAGCAAGGATAAAATCAAAAGCGGAAGAAAGATATAAGAATGCCCAATGATTTGAATGAAATTGTATGAGATAAGGACAAACTTCGTGACTGTATGAGCGTTTTTTTTTAGAAGCAGTATGGAGTTGAAGCTGTGGAGCAAAACAATTTTGATACAGACAAGGATACAGTCGTGACAATGGCGTCACACTAGTTCCTTACCCGCTTACAAATTAGAAACTTGAATTTCGAGCAAAAAACTCATGTCTCCTGTGTTTTGGGATCCAACAGCGTTCATTTTGATAAATTTTGCGCCTCAAGGGCAGACCATTTCAACAGAAAGATACTGTGAGGACCTTGAACAGCTTGAGTGGGCAAGTTGAAACAACCAGAGAGGAATGTCGAAGAAGGTAGTGTGCTTGTTGCATGACGACGCTCATCCTCACACACCCTCGACCACCAATGCACTTTTATACACATTCGGTTGGGATGGTTTGACTATCCTGCTTATTACCTTGAATGGACTATCTTCTACAAGTACCTGTTAACCTACCCGTAGACTCACACGACTGATAAAAATTTCCAGCGACGACGAGACTAATACAGAATTCCTGGAGCGAAGGGAGGTAGTGGTAGAAAACTTCTTTCAGGAGGGCATAACAAAACTTGTGCCACGGTTCACTACTTCTATTGAACGGGAGAGCGATTACGTGTAAGAACAGTTGACATGTATACGAACAAAACGCTGTATTTCCTTTCCAAATACATTCCATCAAATTAGAAAATTGGATAATCTTACTTTCTGTATATCCCTCTCATACGTATGCACGTAAGAAATATTAATAAGAAATATTACGAAATATTAACAACGTCCTTTCCCAGGTGAGGATCAGTCCCAGTCTAAAGCTATTTTCAGAATTAGAAGAAAACTTTCTCTGGCAGTTCTGGCGTTTTTTCTTGTAGGTTCAAGAACTTGAACCGTCCTAATCAATGCAGCTCCAGCTCCTTCTCAGTATCAGCCACGTTGTATCGGTCCATGAGATAGAGTTCAGGAATGTAGAAGGATAGTATATCATCATCTTTTAAGTCATACGTTACATCGTCGTTTAAGAAATGCTGAGTCTCAAACATCATTCCCCAACCAGGAGATTCAGTTAATATACTATATTTGACCCAAATAAAGCCTACGCGAAGTCCAATATTTCTACCCTATGATAAGAGACAATGAAATCTACAATTTTATTTAGAAATTGAATGGTTTTTAAATGTTGGCCTACTTCGTTTATTTTCTTGGGACGTCTTAAGGTGTTCCCTGCTTTTAATGAGGGTCGTACAATTGTTTTTTTACAGCATGGCTATATATTGCAATACATCTAATGTCAACTCTCTCAGATATATATTGGTTATTGTAACAATACTTACAATTCAACATTTGAGAAGAGTTCTCTTTTCTACTTGACTCAAATAAAAAAATGATTCAAATCAATGTTATGCTACCCATTCTCATTCATCATCTTCAAAAACGGAAAGTGCAATATAGATTGCAATATGCAGTTTTATTTACTCTTTAAACTAAAATATGACGAAATACAACTGAAATCAAAATAAAATAAAATTAGTTCAATATTGTTTGCTACTGCTGCTGACTATAGAAAAACTGTGAAAAGAAATTCATGTCATGAATCAGGAATGTTTCGTCGCTACATATTTGGTTTACAGACTTTTTCTATTCTATAACACGAATGAAACCTTAATATAGGCGACTCTCCTTCCTGCCATTTCCTAATGAATGGTTTTGAAATTTGATTCCGCAACAGGTGTGATATTTCCTTATTTCACGTCATCTTTAATTTCTGCCCCTGCCATTGAATGTGATAGAAGTATCAAGAAATAATAGTTTTCCTATGTTTCAATATCTTACATTGCACATTTTCTTGAGTATAAAATCGCAGAATCAATAGAAACAATTTAAAGTTTTAATTTTTATTAGGAAAAATGTAGAAAAAATTATTTTCTCTTTACATTATTGGCTTTATGGGGTCTGAGGGAAATCGATGGGAGGAAAAGGAAATTGGGGAGAAATCAAATCATGGAGATAGTCACTAGTTAAGTTGTCTGTGTAATCCTGTGTCACACTGCGAATTCATTACGCTCAGTTTCCTCAATTTGATTTCATTACGTAAGATCGCACCTTGGAATCTGAATAATTCGTTTCGGAACTTATTAAAAATCAAGCGAATAAGTGAAAGAAGTCGGAAGGTTCGAGTTCAGTGAATACTTATTCGATTAAACGGCACTCCTGCACTTCACAACACGAGACGTGTTCTGCGTCTTCCCTCTCTGTAATTATGAGGAAAAATTGGTTTGTTCTGATAGAAAATGAGAAAAGAGATATTATCGACATTCTGATACCAGAGGCGAAACTCTCAGTTATTAAAATCAATCAAACATTTGAGTGTGCGCTTATTTCATATGATAATTTGAACTAAAAAATACCCATAAGACGATATTAAATGTATGTTGGAAATAGGAATATTGAATATTTCCAATTTCAATTATTTGTAACAAAAATTAAACAACCCGAATCAAATGCGTCCTAATATTCAGATATGATATTGTAGCATTGGATCCAAACATTATTATCAAACAATTTTCATAAATAAAATCAGACTTTTAAATTCCTGAAATTAACCAACTTAAGTGTCTAAAATAAAAAAATCACTTAGAGATTCGTGTACTCAAAATTCCGAGCGCTTGAAATTGAGAGTTTTCTAATTTGGAGGGTAGAATGGAGAAGCAATGAAATTAAATACTGTTTGTACTTGAGAAATATCTTAATTTAATAATTCTGACTGCAAAGTTATAAACAAAGATTTCAGCCAATTTTATATTAGTTGTTCTTTAGATAACTATTGTTGCTTCGCTTCTTTTCGCTCGATTGTCACAAACTTCGAACGATAAAACTCCTAGAGCGCCTTCCTGCATTCATTTACCAAGTCACCGATTCTTTATTTGCTTCTTTGCTTCAGCTGTCCCAAGCCATGGAAAGTTGGGTGCATCAGTTTTCTTATTCCTTTTTGTGATTTTCAATCGTATATGTGAAATGCGTGATGATGACATTTAAGATTTAATGCTGAAGTGCAAAAACCTTGGAGATAAGTCGGAGATAAAAGTAGACGTTTTAGGAACACGTTTTTCAATTCATGTCGATCGTCTGATTAGTAGTAGGTTATTATCAAGATCCTTCCAACCAAGTTCATCCTAGAGGACCGAGTGGCGTAGATGGGGGGGGGGATATATCCCCCCATCGAGGTTGGTAATACATGATTGAGGTTAGTCAGGAAATAGTGGACTACCTTTTGAACAATCTCCCCCACCCCTCCCTCTCCCCCATGACTCAAAGCTATCTACGCTACTGAGAGGACCATGAGTCCTCAAAGGAGGCAACGATCTCGTTTTCAGTCATGCTGATCTCGATCTTCTTCATGACGATCTTGTTCTCGCTCGCGACATGTACTGCATAAATCATTGAAGTCATTATCAAGATGTTCTCTATGCCTACAAACTTCTGGTGAGCTCCCTTATTACTTTCCAGAAGGCGGAGCTTTTCGTCAGATTGTTTCTTGCAAAGGTTCTGTCTAAAGAGGGGAATGTCAACTACCAAAATTCAACCTAAGGTATTCACAAATTTGCAGAGGTGAGCAGGCAGAAGGGCATTAGAGCGTGTGAGCACAATAACGATCCACCTGCTCTGGAATGAAAAAGGTTCGACGTGCGAAGGGAACATCCAGTAACTTCTAATGCAAAAGAGCCTAAGTTGAACCTCGATAAAGTTCGATGAATCGCCTGAAGAAGTCACAAAAGAATGGCCTAAAGAATATCCCAGAAAGAGAGATATCATCCTGGCTGCTTTGGAAATTCTCCCCTACTAAGCTTTTGTTCATGGGCGAATCATCTTTTGAGAGAATACTTCCAAGATACGCAGCGTCTGGCACGCTATGTTTTCTCGGTCCTAGGCCAGGTTAGAGATTCTCAAGAGAGAGTTGAGACAGCTTTCTACTTTCACAGTATTTGCAGAATCGGAATCGGAAGTTGTCGCTGAAGCTCCTGAAATTTGAACTGTATTTCGTTCCTTTACGATGACAGTAGACATCAGTGACAAACATTTCGCTTGTTTGTTGATATATTCCGTACAGGTAGATTTATATCAATCTTTATGATTTTTACATTTTTATTCTGAATGAGAAGGTATTGGTTTTACGTGAAAATTAACTCTCGCGGATTTTATGAAATCTCCACGTTTCGAGACCCCCTGAGTCAGAAAAAATATTTTTTACAAAGGTGTCTGTCTGTCTGTATTCTGTAATCTGTGTACTCTATAACTTCCGGAAGAATGATCGGATTGGATCGCCCTTTGGCACAAATTTTTAGGGACCAAAAAGACAGGTCAAGTTTGTAAAACAGCTATTTTTTCAATAAAAACCAAATTTTCAGAGTTATGGTATTTTCAAAATCCATGAATATAGAAGAAAATGACAATTTAGGCCAAATTAGGCGAGATTGAAAAGAAAGTCCAAGAGGAAAAATGTTTTTTTTAGAAGCCCTACAAGATCGTCAATACAACTTTTTGAATTTTCTCAAAAAATCAAAAATTCCAATTTTGATCGCGCAGGAAATAATGAAAAATATTCTGAGAACTCTATAACTTTCGAAAGAATGATCATATTCGATGGAGTTTTGGCACCCATTTTGAGGCAACCAAAAGACAGGTCAAGTTCGTTAACCAGCTATTTTGGATGAAAAATCAAAGAGGGGGAGCATTTTGAACATTTTTTCCGAGCTTTTTTTCCGAAACTCAAAAATTGTAAGTGCGATTTCTTGTAGCGCCGACAAAGTGAAACAATGCATACCAATCATTTTTGTCAATAAAAACCAAATTTTCAGAGTTATGGTATTTTCAAAATTCAAAAATGAAGAGGAAAATGAGAATTTTTAGCCAAATAAAGCAAGATTGAAGAGAAAAACCAAAGGAAAAAATGTTTTTTTTTGAGAGCCCTATAAGATCGTCAATACAACTTTTTGAATTTCCTTAAAAAATCGAAAATTCTAATTTTGATCGCACAAAAAATACGCTCCGTTCTCCAATTTAAATTTTTAAATTCATTTTGGCACATAAAAATTTCACATATAACACAGAATTAACAATAGTTTTATATATTTTTCTTTGGGAAGCCATTTAATCAGTAACACTTTCAAGACATATTTTTCACAATTCATTACGGAATTTTAATTATTCAATGAAACCTTCATTATGGAAACAATCTTTGGAAATGACATAAGATATGATGAGGAAAACCAGCTGGTTTTTGAAACGTTATCGATTTGAAATTTGGAAAATATATAACTAGTCTGGAAGATGTCGTATTTTTAAGGTTTTATAGCCTTTCAATTATTGAAGACTTAAAAATTGTACGTACGGCCTCTTGTAGTAGGTAAAAAGTAAAACAATTTATCCTCATGATTTTTTTCGATGAAAACAAAATTATCAGACTTGTGGCATTTTTAAAATTCAAAAATATAAACGAAAATGAGCATTTTTAGCCAAACAACGCAAGTCATGAAAAAAGTTTGGAAAAAAATGTTCCTTTTTAGAAGCCCTCCAGGATGATCTTTACAACTTTTCGAGTTTTCTCACAAAATCTAAAATTCAAATTCTAGTCGCCCAAAAAATAATGAAAAATAGAAAGATTCATTTTTTGGTCAAATTATGTAAGGTACGGGGAAATATAAATGAACTAAAATTGTGCACCATAAAAAGATCTACAAATTTGGCAGGAATAACTTTTTGATAGGACAAGTAGTTTTTGCTTCATCTATAAAAAGGCGTATGAAAAATGAAAAAAATTCACTTTTGGTCAGTTGACACAAGCTTAGGGAAAATCAAATAGACGCAAGTTCTTTACCATGAAAATATATTTAAATGTGTTATTAGTTTTTTCAAAAGCATATGTGGTTTTCATTTAAATCAGGAGAAATAACTATAAAAATGAAATAATAAAATTTGTGGAAAAATGACTAAGACTAACACTGAAGATTGATAAAGAAAAGTTGTTCACCCTGAAAATATCTGTAATTTTTTTTAGAATTTTTCCCGCTGGACCCGTAGTTTTTGTTTTAATGGTAAAAACTAAAATTAAAAATAAAAAAATTGAATTTCTAGCAGAATTACACAACATGTGAAAAAGTTAGGCAGAAGAACTTCCCACCGTTTTGGACAAACTTTGATGGAGTGCGCAGCACGAGAGACGCGATGAGAATGTATTCGTTAAAGCCGGAGAAGCTTCAAAAAAAGAGAATTCACACTCATCAAATTGAATTAGTCGACATTTCGCTTTTAAGTTTCACAAGCTTTTTATATAACTGTGATGAGCCCATTGAAAATCGACATTTTCAATTTATCAGTTGTATTTGTCATAAAAAACCATACATTCTCAAAAAGAGAACTTGAATCTTTGATTGCTCGAATACATTTCAAGAATGTATTTCAAGAATCAGGCTTATTGTCAATAAATCAAAACAGTTGAAATACTATCCTATTTGCAACAATATAAATTATTATCACACTGATCAGACAAATTCCCTAACAAGGAAAAATCACTGCAATTTTCATCATTTTAAATCGAGAGATTGCCAATTAAAATCCTCAGGAATTGAATTCTTTTACAAAAATATTCAAAATGTTAACTGAATTTAAATCACAAACCTAGAGCACGGAAAAAATGTCCAATACTACCAATTTTTGAAGAAGATTAAAAACACATAATCTCATATGGCTTGAGGATCTGCTACTTAACTTTGTTCTTTTTAAGGAAGTTTTTCTTGTTTTTATTTTTCAATGATTTGATAATACATATGTTCTTTTTTTTATCTATAAAATTATCCCCTTTTAGATTACAATCATCGTGCATAATTTTATTTAAACTTCTAATCCTATTCTCAAAGAAAATAATAATTTTTTGATACTGACTCGTTTTACATTTTTCTATAATGAGTAACTTCTTTGAATAACGTACTGTATTATTTGTAATTAGCGCACCGCATGTGGAATTCCTAAAGAAAAATAAGAAACAAGTAAGTTCAAATTATTCTCTTTCTTAAAAATGAGTTCAAAAATTTGCCAAACAATGTGTATTTTGACAAGCAAAATATGAAGCATAATATTAATTATTATTTTTGTTGAAATAAAATCAGTTTTTCGTGGAGTTTTCTGACATATAACGCAATAGATTATATAAAATTTGAGATGTGAAGTGTAGTCGATGTGTCGAGTTTTAATGATCTTGAAAAATTATTTTGACATTTCTTGGAGGTCAGAATAATTTGATGATGGTAAATATATCTCTAGTTTTAATTACGTTTATTCTTTTAAATTTAAGAAGGTGAACAATACATCACGATGACATGACGTTGCCAGCGGGATCTTTCACACAAGTTGACACTGAACACTACCACTGATTCAATCAAATTTAATATCATCTAATAATAGTAATATTATTACAGTTTTGATGAATAATATTACTGTGGCAATTGTGACATTGCATAAGAGCTAACGTCAAGCACGTGATATCTTTGGTTTTGGCTGAACTGCGTTGAACCAGGGCCGATGCGCCGACGCGCTCTCTGTCGGAATTTTTTGACCCCAATAAAATTCAGTCATATATTTACGAGAATATCATCAAGCAGTTGGATAGGGCTGTCCATGGCCAGTTTTTTGCCCATTTTCTTCGAAGGAAGACTTCGAATTTTTTGTTGGAGAGAGATAACGCACTTTTGCCACTTCCAAGGGAGAGAGATGCCGCAGGGAGATAATTCAGAGAGACCGACAGACAGACAGACACAGACGTGTTCGAAAAAAACATTTTTCTTGAATCAAGAGGATTTAAAACGTCAAGAATTGACAAAAACTGGATGCATCAAAATTTCCATGAACCTACTAACTTCCATCATAGATGATGAGGCTGTGAAAATGATGGTTTCAGATGTTGACTAGAAAAAATAAGAAATAAAAATATTTTCTTCCTAATAAGGGCTCAAAGAAAATTGATTCGGCAAAAAAGGAAAATAAAAAGCCATCGAGTCATGGGGATAGTCACTGTTCAGCTTGCCTATGATATCCTGTGTCTCGCTGCGAATCCATCACGCTCGGTTTCCTCAATTGGGATTCATTAGGTCATGTAGCACCTCTGAATCGTAGTTCATTTCGGATGTTTTTGAAAAATAAAGAAAACAGGCGAAAAAAGTCGAATTCAGTGAATAATCATTTTATTGAACGGCACTCCTGTACTTTACAATAAGAGACGTGTTCTGATTCTTCCTATTTAAAGTTATGAAGAGTAATTGGTTCGCTCTACTGGAAAAAAAGGAAGCACACGGAATAATTCACGAACTCGAAGTGATGATTCAGAAACGGTTCGACACTTTTTTCCGTATGTTATTCGCAATAAGATAACAAGTATTTCGAGAGCAATACGCAAGAGCTTGCAAGATTTAGAATCAATATTTCATATTTGTCGTTTTCGGTTATTCACTTCTAACGAAAGCGGGGAATTAAGATTCTCGGTCGCAGAGAATTCGGGAACTCTATGTTGAAGTGAAGTGAGTGATTGTGTTAGCGCATCTGTGTAGAAGTACGAAATTTATTGGAACAAATTAAAATAATTAAGTACTCATTCATATTAGATCATGATTATTCACTTTAATTTATTCCAGAAAATTCAAGTTCAAATTTATAGATCACATTATTACATTTATACATTTATAAATAAAGAAATGGTTTTCATTGGAAACTAGTTAAAATTTGTGAATTTCCTTCCTATGATAATACCTAAAAGAAATATTGAAATTTCACTCGCAATATATTGGACGTGGAATGTTATATAGAGAGCCTTAAAGTGGTCAAATATCAGAAACCTATCGTGAAAAAGGAATTTTTTATATTGGCATTAGGGTCTATACTTTTTATCCATCATGGAACGATTCTTAGAAGCATCAATATTTTTTTTTCAAATAGTTGGTGTTAAACCGTTTCGTCCTGGGCTGATTTATTGGACTCATCAGTAAGGCAATATGAACAAACCCTGCCTTAGACGCTAAAGAATTGAAATATTCTGAAATAATTATATTACAAAACATCGAATTGATATTAAATATTCCAAAGCAATGATTAATAATATTATGTAAGATATTTCGATCGCGGATAGGGACCAGAATATAATTTAATTGACACAAAATAATTTCAAGTTTGATAAATTCAAAAAATATATAATATCTTGTAACAGTTACTATAAGTTGTTTTCATCGCGGATAGGGACCATAATTCAATTTACTTGACATCAATTAGTTTCAATTTCGATAAATCAAACAAAAAAAATATCTTAAAACACGGGTGGGACTTAAATTCAAGGTAATTGACAAATATATTTCAATTTTTAATAAATTCAGAAACTTTATCATATTTTATTAGACATGATATTCACGGATCGGGACCAAAATTGAAACAAAACGATTTCAAGACTTATCCTGTCCATCTAGAAAAAAATTTTGAAGTCTCCTTTTCACTTGAAACCTTCGAATCTCAGAGGTCCTTGTATTTCAACAGTCTTTACCGTGATTTTGGATAAAACGTTTCTATTTGAAATATTGAGTCCGTTCATTTTGTAATATAATTAATTTTAGAATATTCTAATTCTTCAGCGTCTAAGGCAGGATTGGTTCATGTTGCCTTACTGATGAGTCCAAAAAATCAGCCCAGGACGAAACGTTCAACCACCAACTATTTTTAGAAAAATATTGATGCCTATAAGAATCGCTTCATGACGAATCAAAAGGATAGATCCCAATGCTAATATAAAAAATTTCTTTTTCACGATTTTTACTCTGGGTCAATATGAAAACGATGTCTTAAAAAACACCCGCGAGGCTATCATAAAACAATCAGACCTGTATTAAACTGCGAACATCACAATTTTTATTTTTCTATGTTTTGCATTTTTAATTTTAAATTAAATTTTTCAATTTTATTGCATCCATAGTAATGACACGATTATTAATTTTTAAAAATTTGGGCAAGTTCACGAGATGTCTAAAGTTTCTGAAGAGATTTTAATATAATTTTTAACATGAAAAAATTTCAAATCATAAAAGGCGAAATTTAGATGTTTAGAGATTTCAAAAAATACATTCAAAATCTTTTTGAAGTATTTTAAAGGGTTTTTGGATGAATTATAGAATATTATTCATATTCATTGGAAAATTATATTTCATTTTTAAGAATATATTAGAAAATAATCAAAAATAAATTTTTTTATAAAAATATCGATCAATTCAATAATTATGAATTTGTAACAAGCTAGAATTAAAACAATTGAAAGGTTTTCATACCACTCCGATCTCAAATTTGAACTAATTTTTCCAGCTCGTGTGGTATCTCATACTGTTCGTCATCTTTGTGAGGGGTGGTTTTCAGCGAATGAGATATTTTTCGCACGAGAAAATCACCTCTCACACAGATGTCGAAATGGGTTATTTACTTGAGAGAATAATTAAGTGATCGTTCAATGTTTAATATTTCTAAGGTTTTTTTGAATAAATTGTATACTTTTGAAAATATATTTGATTGATTTTTGAATTCGGAGCATTAAAAATGTTAGCGTCAAGTCACATTTTCGTAAGGCTTTGAACTGTATAATTTATGAAAGTTAAAAAATTTACAATTTATAGTTAAGCTTCATTCAAATTTAAGTTGTTCAATTGGAGATCTTCCATTTAAGATGTAACATGTATGCAACTTTGAGCGTTTTCTTACAACATTTTTGAAACTTTATTTCAAAAAGTTCAAAATTCACAAAAAAACCTCTTCTTCAAGAAATCAAAATTATCAAGAATCGTAAGTTTTGGAATTTGCCGTTACCAAAAAAGAATAAGCAATAAATTAATTACGATTCGTACACGATACATTTTTTGAAACCATAATCTGGTTTATCAGGATGGAAATTCGCCGTACTGCGGCGTCGAAGATCCCGTGTCGAGTCCCGCCAGTGACTAACTTCTGTTTTCTTCATTTCAGCTTTTTGATTTATGTATAATATAATGTGCAATGTTCAATCATGTATGCTCAAAAACTATGTTTGTTATTACTTATATGGCTAAGTGTAATTTAGATGTATAGGATTCTGATGTACTATCTGTGGCCGCTCGACCGAAGGTAGAATGACCGTAAAAAGAAGGAACGACAGAATTGCTTTTTCATATTCCAGACTTCATTTTCCAGGACTGGACCTGAGTTTCTTAGTTGTTATCTATACACAATGCTTACGTTGTATCTCGTGAATACTCGTGATACTTCACATCATATTTCCAACCGACATTTTAACAGAATTCCGTAAATTCTAATTTTATCCCTTAACAGAATATTTGTAAGTAGTTCTGCACTATTTTGAGAATCATCGTCGATTATAGTACAAATAGTTTGTCAATATTATAATTTGATACGTTTCAATATTTCACATTTTTATCTTGTATCCAAGACCTAGCTACAAGTTCGTCACTTTTCTGTGGATTACTTTTTTTTCGTGCAGTTATTATCGACATTCCTCTATTGAAAGCGAAATTCGCAGTCCTCAGAATTTATCAAATATTTGAGTATGCATATAATTTCATACAATAATTCAAATGAAAAGCACATACCTATGAGATTATATTATATGTACGTTGAAATTTTGAATATTCAATATTTAAAGTTTCCAATAAAGCTGACAGAAGAGTTAGGCAGCTCTAATTCGATCCATACAAATATAAAATATAACGTTGTAGTACTTGATTGGCAAAGTTGATATCGGAACTTTTGTTATGATTAACTTTGAAATCTCAAGTTTCCACAAATAACTAATGCTTAAAATGAGAAAAATTCTTAGTTCTGCAGATTTAGGTAGAGATGAATGAAAAATTTCAAGTGCTCGAATTTGAAAGCATTCTCATTAAAAAAATCTGCCCGCTGCGCGGGTACATTTTCATCGCGCGCTCCGCGCGCGGCTCGCTTCGTTCGCAAGTTTAAGCGCCCCTACGACGCGCGTCTTTCGGATCTCGCGCTTCGCGCTCGATGGTAATCTCACCTCGCGCTCCGTGCTCGTTTATGAATTTACCGAATACATTCTCTTCGCGTGTCTCGTGCTGCGCACTCGATCAAAATTTGTCCAAAACGGTGGAGAAGTTTTGTTGCCTAATTTTCTTCACATGTAGTGTAGTTTTTCCAGAAATTCAGTTTTTAATTTTATTTTTTACGATTGACAAAAAAAATGACGCGTCCAATGAGAAAAATTATAACAAATGTACAAATATTTGTTGAGTAAACAACTTTTCTTTATCAATCTTCCGTGTTTCCATTAGGGAACGTTCACATATTACGTAAGGCACTTTTCTTTTGTTTAAAAAAAGACAAAAATAAAAATGCTGGGATGCCAAAAGAGATGCAACGGTGTAAACAAAAGAAAAATGCCTTACGTAATATGTGAACGTTCTCTTAGTCATTTTTTTAAAATTTTATTATTTCTTTTTTATAGATATTTCTCCTGATTGAAGTAGAAAATACATATCCTGTTAAAGAAGTTGATAACACCTATAAAGATATTTTCCCCATACAGAACTTGCGCCTACTTGATTTTTCCTAATCTTGTGTCAATAAATTGTCCAAAAGTTCATTTTTTCCATTTTTTATATGCTTTTTCATGAATCAAGCAAAAACTACTTGTCCTATCAAAATCTAATTTAACCGAATTTGTAGATCTTTTCTTGGTGCACAATCTTAGTTCATTTATATTTTCCCGCACCTCACATAGTTTGACCCAAATATGAATTTTCCTATTTCCCATTATTCTTTGTGCGACCAAAATTTGAATCTTCGATTTTTTTAGAGAACCCGAAAAGTTGTATGGATCAGCCTAGAGAGCTCCCAAAAAGAAACATCTTTTTCTCCAAACTTTTTTTCATATCTTTCCTCTTTTGGCTAAAAATTCTTATTTTCGGTTGAATTTTTGAATTTTTAAAATGCCACAACTCTGACAATTTTGTTTTTATCAAGAAAAATCATGGGGATAGATTGTCTCACTTTCTATCTACTATAAGATAACGTACTTGGAATTTTTGAGTCTTGGAAAAAAAAGGCCAAAACAGCTGGGTAACGAACTCGACTTGTATTTTTGGCCCCTCAAAATGGATGCCAAAGCACGATCGTATATGATCATTCTTTCGAAAGCTATCAAGTTTACAGATTATTTTTTATTATTTTTTGTGCGATCAAAATTGGAATTTTCGATTTTTCGAGAAAATTCAAAAAGTTGTGTTAACGATCTTGTAGGGCTCTCAAGAAGAAAAATTTGTTGTCTTTGACTTTCTCTTCAATCTTGCCTTATTTGGCTAAAAATTCTCATTTTCGATTATACTTTTGAATTTTGAAAATGCCACAACTCTGAAAATTTTGTTTTCATCAACAAAAATCACAAGGATTAATCGTTTCAATTTTTACCTAATATAAGAAACCGTACTTCAAATATTTAATTCTTGGAAAAAAAAGTCCAAAATTTTTTCCAAAATGCTCCCCCTCTTTCATTTTTGATCCAAAACAGCTGTATGAGGAACCCGACTTGTATTTTTGGTGCCTCAAAATGGGTGCCAAAGCACGATCGAATATCATCATTCTTTCGAAACTTATCGAGTTCACAGATTATTTCCCATTATTTTTTGTGCGATCAAAATTGAAATTTTGGATTTTTTGAGCAAATTAAAAAGGTGTGAAATGCATCTTGTAGGGCTTCCGAAAAAAAACATTTTTTCTTCTATACTTTATTTTCATATCTTCCGTTGTTTAGCTAAAAATTCTCTCTTTTGTTTATATTTTCGAATGTTGAATGCCATAACTCTGCCAATTTCGTTCTAATCAAAAAACATCATATGAATAAATTGTTCCACTTATTACTCACTACAGGAAGCTCTACTAACAATTATCGAGCCTTGAAAAAAATGGTCTCAAAAATTTTCAAAATGCTCCCCCCCTTTTATTTTTGATCCAAAATGGCTGGCTAACGAACTTGACCTTCAGTTCCTGAGACTGAAAGAGTGTACCAAAGGCCAATCAAATCGATCAGTTTTTTCGAAAGTTATCATGCTAACAGACAGACATACAGACAAACAGACAGAAATACAGACAGACAGACACATTCGTAAAAATCTGTTTTTCGGGTTCACGGGGTCTCAAAACATGGACATTTGACAAAAACGGGGGGGGGGGGCTCAAATTTTACACAAATCTAATACCTTCTCTGATGAGAATGTAAAAATCAGATAGCAGAAATATCGAATTCCAATCAGTTTGAATTTGGAGAATCAGAAAATAATTATTGATTGAAACTGCAAAGTGACAAATAAGATCAATCTTGAACAAAGTATTCGATTCTGAACGATTACACAATTTGAAATCGAGGTAGTCGCGAAATTGGAGAGATATAAATTGAGAGGATTAAAATTCCTTTATTTCTTGATAAAATCTTTGGGATTTTCATAGTTCAGATAATTGCGGATAATGTTAATAGAAATACAAATAATGCTTAAAAACATTGAACCGTAAGAAAATATGCAGTGTCCAATCAGAAATAGTTAAATGTTGAAAAATTGAAATTCCACGTTTAAAAATCATACCATCAATCGAAATTCTACAATTTGAGGAAGTTTGTTATTCAATTGTTTATTGATAACTCGAGTTTTGCTGCCGAATATATTTTGAATTCGTAGTCAGGAATCAAGCACAGTTGTCATTCGAAAACGATTAAATGTAAACCTCTCTTACGAATGGCAGTGTTGGAAAATAAAACTCTTATAAGCAAATGATTTAAACTCTAATGAATATCAAATATTATACTCAAAGAGTTTAAACAATTTTGAATTATGATCCAATATTGTACGATTCTCAATTATTTTGAGTGATTTTGAGTTGATTTTCAGATAAATGCAAGAACTTGTGAACTCTCCAAATGGTAATGATTATTTATTGTAATAATAATCTACACTAGCAATAATTTTATTTATTGCCACATTGGGATTCCATTCCCCAGATGTCGGAACATTTCAATTGCAAAACGAACAGTGCCAGAGAGTTTCAGAGCAAGGGGCGACGAGGAAAGTTCAACGAGAAAGAATATTCGAGACAGAGAGGTTCGAAATTTGCAAGAGGAGGCAAATTTTGCCAGAGGTGACGAAAGTTTTCGGGTTCTGTTTTATTTGCAACAGCTGCTTGTTTCACGCAGGAAGGGGTGTGCGTCAATTCCACAAATTAAATTTTTATTCAGAAGATGTGATGATGAATATCCATTCCTGAATATACATTAGGGTAGTCAAAAAAAATTTTTTCTCGAATTTTTATGCAAAACGTCTGAAAATTCATTCGAATCCTCAAAAGAATGAACGAATTTCTTTCTTTTTTTTAAAATAATATTTAGAGGTGGCGCAAGTTCAACAAGTTTAATCCCATGAAGTTCAACACATATTTCCCATGAAAAAAGACGTTTTTGTAAATTTTACTCAGAATTCTCAATATTAGGTGAATCGAGTTCGAAACTTACCATTTTTCTTCACAATTATTCACAGAATGCGGATCAAATATGACTTTCGAAATATCACCCCCGTAAGTCAGTTTTTAGGGTTCTAAAAAACCCCCATATAAGTGAAAATATGGGGTTTTCGAGTTTTTGGCGCTAATTATGATTTTTCTGTGGTTTTAGACGCAGATTGTTTCAAATACATGAAATAATACTACTTCATACTGATAGTTAGATGTTTATTTAAATGGTGTGAACAATTTATTATTGTCTTTAGCAACTTCCTCTTAGAAAAGGGTTAGAAAGTCAAGGTTTTTTCTGATTTTTTCAACTTATTTTCAACGTTTCAGTTGAAGCGAGGTGATATTCAATTAGAGTTAACAAACATAATTGTTTAAATAATTCGTTATTAATTATAACAATACTCTCTTAGAAAAATGCTACAAAGTTGGTTTTTTTTTCCTGAAATTTTCAAATTTTTGTCCACTTTTTACTTAAAGTAAGTGATTATCTAATTTGATTTCGCAAAAATAATTGTTTGAACAAATTGAAAATGTTTATAGCTTTCTTCTTCTAGAATAATACTACATAGTTGGGGATTTTTCCTGAAATTTTGAACTTTTGATGACTTTCTAATCATATTAGTGTAGTGATTAATACATGTTAAAAAAAAATTATTTATAGAATTTATTATCATTGCTAATAATATGTTCTTTGCTTAATGATAGAAACTTGCGGTTTTTCTGGTATTTTAACTTTTTTACCCACTTTTCACTTGAAGCGAGTTGATGTTTGATGCAATTCAACCAAAATAATTGTTGAGACAAATTGTTATTGTTTATGGCTTTTTTATCTTAGATGAGTGCTAAAAAATTGCGATTTTTTTAGACTCTTAAACTTTTTGTCCACTTTTCACTTAGTGTGGTAATAATTGATGCGAGTTAACAAACATGCTTATTTAAATAATTTATTATTGTTTATCGCCATTTTCTCTTAGATAAGTGCTAGAAAGGTGTGGTTTTTTTCTGGAATGTTTAACTTTGCATTGAATGGAATTTGAATGATATTCAATTAGATTGAATTAAAGTGAATTGAGTAGAGGATTCGAATATTCAAATTTCACTGAATGAATTCAGCTATTTGTTTGAATTAATTTCTTTCGAACATTGGGGAAAGAAAAAAAATAATTTGCGATTAGTTTTGCGAAATCAAATTGCATAATTACTTACTCTAAGTGAAAAGTGGACAAAAAGTTGAAAATTTCAGGAAAAACCGCAACTTTGTAGCATTAGGTATTTTAAGAGAATATTTTTAAAATGATAAGCAATTGTTTAAACAATTATTTTTGTTACCTTTGATTGATTTTTCCCTCGCTTTAACTGAAACGTTGAAAATGAGTTGAAAAATTCAGAAAAAAACCTTTACTTTCTAAACCTTTCCTAAGAGAAAATTGCTAAAAACAATAAAAAGTTGTTTAAATAATTTGAATAAACATCTTATTATCAGTATGAAGTAGTATTTCATGCATTTGAAACAATCTGTTTTAAAAAACTGCAAAAAAATCATAATTAGCGGCAAAAACTCGAAAAACCCATTTTTCACTTATGGGGGTTTTTTGGGACCCTATAGAAGAGCCTTATGGGGGCGATATTCGTAAAGTAATATTTTTCGCATTCCGTGACTCATTGTGAAGGAGAATGGTAAAATTCGAACTCGATTCACCTAATATTGAGAATTCCGGATAAAATTTACAAAAACGTCTTTTTTTCTTATGGTAAATACGTGTTGAAATTCATGGGGATCGCGCCACCTCTAAATATTATTGAAAGGAAAATAAAGATGCGTTTATTTTGTCGTGGATTCGAACAAGTTCCCGGGCGTTTTGCATGAAAATTCGAAAAAACAATTTTCTAGTGCATTTTTGGACCACCCTTAATATACATATATGATTTTCTCATGCACAATCTATGAGAAACTCTATATTTGCGCCGATGAGATAAAAATTGCACAAAGTCTCTCAACTATTTTTAAATTGAAAGTATGTGAAATATATTCGAATACTAACAAATATATTGACGTTTATGAATAACTTGAACCTGTGGAATGGTTTTTGAGTTGTCAAAAAGTTTATATGATTATATGGATAATTACGTCAAAACTATAGAAAGCGTTGAACTCAAAGAACACATAAAATACGTAATTTTGCTTGTTGGTTGGTCGTTTCGTGAAGTCGTAAACGATAAGCGTGTCAGCAGGTTTTATAGGAGTTGTTCAGCTCTCTCAAGTACGAACGAGTTTTGAGAGATGTTTGAACTACAAGAGTTATTATATATAATTCAGAAACACACAAATGTATATAACTGGAGGTATCACAGATAGTAAGTTCTGATCAATAGGTCGGGAACCTATACAATTTCAAATGATCCGGGACTGTCACGGGCCTCCGAGAACATTCGGAAATTCGAGTAGTCCATTTTGAATGAAAAGTTTTTAGAGGCTGATCTGAAGTAAAATTTGTAACAGAACCTCATAAAAGGTTCCGTTTTTGTCAATAAAAAAAATTTTTTTTCTGTATTATTTGGTTCTCGAAATTAGTTCATCTCACTATACGGGAAAAGGTACTAGAGCGACTGGAATAAAAGTAAATGTAACATTAGTACTTTTCTATGGTGGTTCGCGGAATGACTTTCAACCGTAACTAGAAAGTTTAACCTTAGAACTGAACGTAAAATGAACTTCACCCAGCTAGAGGCTACCCAGTCTATCCCGAGGATAATGAAATGCGTCGAGGCTAACAAGATTTGTGGATAGTCTGCATTCAATGAATAATTGGATGGCCATCTTTGATCTCGTCCAAGTAGCAGAATAACGAAGATGAACCTATAATGGAAGCGTTCATTCTCAATCGACACCTAGAGTATTATGAGTTCTTTTAAACATACTGATGAAGCCAATGGAGTGATCTTATACTCTTTAAATTCCGTTGTAGGCGCCTCTCTTTTTCTCGCATACAATTTCACACATTCTCATCTCTTTTTTGGTCTACCTCTCTGTGCGCCGGAATGTACAAACTCAGCCCAATCAATAGAGTTCGAAAAAGGCCTGTAAACAGGAAAAATTTTGGGATCTGATTTTTTTGCCGTAGAAAGTTTTTTTTTAGCGTAAAAATAAAGGTTTTACAGTCTTGCCCTTAAATTTGTGTACACTAAATCCGCCATCTTGAATTTTCGTTTATTTGTTTTGTTTGTTTTTGTTTGCAGTGGTACTGTTACAGTGAAAAATCTTGTTGGAGAAAGCATTGTTGTTGATAAAACTTCCGAATGGTGAAAATGACTCAAAATTCAAGATACTGATCAACAAATACTAGTTAGCCCTCTGCATTTCAGCCTTGATGATTATGTATTTCCGGATTTGTTTTATATGCAGTTATTACGTGATTATTAAATAGAATTATTATCATGATTATTGGATGAAATCTATGGATAATCCTATCTTCCCCTTTGTGAGTCGTTCCACACACGATTATAAAACCAGAAAATATCGCTTTTTCACCTTCGACCATGTTTCTGGGAGACTGCGTTGCAACAGCATACTCACACAATGTTTTCGGAGAGAGTAGAAACATTTTTATCACATTCAAATTATACTTTACTTGAATAATCGTGTTAAGACTAATGCTAATCATATGCATGCCGAATCCCATAGGCAGCCATGTTTGTTTTGATACAGCAGCGCCTCTTTGCTCGTGACGGATGTTTTCTTTGCCAATACCCGAGTTGAGTCGCTTTTTCCACCTTACGCTAAATTGAGCGCGTTCGCGACCGTCATGTACGGTCCGTATAAAAAACTTTCTGATACAAAAGTTATTGGAAATTTCATGTTGTACAACTTCGCCACATAGATAGGAACTTATTTTTTATGCAAATGGCCGAAAAATTGAGAAAACTGCCCCCATGTTACAATTTTGCGCAGTTTTTGGTCGATATCGGCAATAAATATTATTAATGCGGGAAAATTGTTGAGGTAAAAAATGTGGGAAACACAATTCTTTACAACTTTGTTTTCTACCATTTTTGTTGTAAAATAAAAATTACGTGAGATAACCAAAAAAAATGAAAATAAAAGATGTCGGATTTAGTGTAAACAAAATTTAAGGGCAAGACTGTGAAACCTTCATTTTGTCGCTAAAAGAAAACTTTCTGCGTAAAAAATTGGACCCCGAAATTTTTTCTATTTAAATGTCTCTATTGACTGGGCTAAACTGGGCATGTAGAAACTCGTCCCCGGCTACCTGAAAACTATACCCCCACCACTGTGTTGCCCCTCAATTTCTTCTGCAAGCTGTATTCCGGGTTTACGTGAGATCTTAGGATTTGTATCCATTGTACTTAATATATTCCCTTTGTAATTATTTGAAGATTGTCTACCTATTTTTCACCCTAACTTCGAAGGTTTGGGCTTTAAATTTATTTAGTTTTTAAGACCTTTAAATTGGGCATTGGGAATTTCACAAATTTTATGTTCTGAATGTTCTAGAAAAAAAATTGTACAACAATTTTTAATGTATGAATGTGCAATTGATCTTCTAGGGACATTTTATTCGAATGTAAATCATCGAACTATTAATACTTCCAATTTGAAATAAAAGTAATTAATTCTCGGAAGGCAATCATTATCTGATTTTAACTTTTTTTTCGAATGATAGCTCATAAAATTTTGCATCGACCTATCATGGAAGATTCCTGATTTTTTTTTTTTTTTTTTTTTTTTTCATTCAACAACAGAATTTATTAAAAAATATTTTTGGGCAACCAATAAGAGAATATTATTGTTTACACTATCTTAATCAACAAATGTACTATTTATCTGTGTTTGGCAGTATGAACTTGATTTTTCCAATGTGATTAACTGTAAATGACATATTTCTACATTTTTAAGAACATTCTGATGATACATGTATTCAAAAAAATATATCATTTTTTAACGGGACCAACAACCAGATATTTAGCAATGAAATCTTGCTATAAATCTATAACATTTTTAAATTGTTCAAATAACATAATCAACAAATGCATTATTTGGCTGTTTTTGGAGGTGAAAATTTGATTTTTCCGATGCAATGAACTGTAAATAACCAACTTTGACATTTTCAAGAACATTTCGATGAAAGTAAACAATTTTATTGCAAACGAAAATTATTTCAACAAATTTTTATGATTTTTCTAAATAATAATAATTATAAGATCCCCTCCTTTAACACGATTTTTCATGAAGAGATTAAGAATTTATTATTTTATAAATTATAATTTTATTTTCATATCCTATATTTTATTATTGATTGCAGTAATTATACTATTTTATTATGTACAATTATTTATCAGATCACAAATATATTCAATAATACAAATAATAATGTAATTGTATGTATTTAATCTCTTCCCATTTACGAGTTTGAGGGCCTCCGTTCCCTTTACAATAGTTTACATAAGTGCCTTAAACTACTTATTCTAAGATTATATAGCGCTTAAAAACTACTTTTTCGGCTTATGGCTGATATTTACAATCTATGTTCGCTTGCTCGAGTTTCCAGGGC
>WSXT02006319.1:0-14870 GCA_011762715.2 Neuroterus valhalla | reverse complement strand
TCAAGTTCCAGTGATAGGTCGTCATACACAAGACAGCAGTAGTCTAAAAGAGGGAAGACCATTGTCGCCACTAATTTTATACGCAAAGATTTATCTAAGATTTTCCTGTTTACTTTTAGAGGATACAATGTTCTATGAATTTTATCAACCATTTGACAGACATATTCCTGCCAGTTGAGCGAGGGATTGAGGATGACACCTAGGTTGCGAACCGAGTTGGTGTATTGGATAATGGAACCATTCAATACCAGTGAAGGCAAGGCTGACATGCCGATGTTACTAAGATAGGCAGGGCTACCGAGGATCATGGCTCTTGTCTTAGAAACATTGATAGATAGTTTATTAGCTATAGGTAATGCGGACAAAAGCTCAATCGTTTGATTCAATGTTTCGATCGCCAAAGATATTTCAATGGGGGTACAATGAATGTATATTTGGAGATCGTCAGCATAGAAGATGTACTTAACAGGTTTGAAGAAAAGCTTGAGATCAGTGACGTATATAATAAACAAGATGTGTCCCAAAACAGATCCCTGAGGAACTCCAGAAGTTACCGGAAGCCAGTTGGATAAAATGTTTTTATCAGAATCAAATACTGCTTGTTACCTATCTAAAAGCTAAGCCGAAAACCATGCTACGACTTCATTTGAGCAACCGATTTTTCTAAGCTCGCTGAGAAGAATACCATGATCCACCATTTCAAAAGCCTTACTGAAGTCAAATAGAACCAAAACGGTAATCATCCGCGAGTCGATGGCATACTTTATATCATTTTTAACTTTTAGTAGAGCAGTATGGGTGCTGTACCCCTGCCTGAATCCCGTTTGGAATGTATCATACAGATTATTAGTTTCAAGGTATTCAGTCAAATGTTTGGCGATGATTTTCTCAAAAACCTTGGAGGTATCACACAGAAGAGAGAGAAAGGCCTATAATCACCTAGAGAAACCGGGCTCTTAACCTTAGGTATGGGGTGAATGATCGATTTTTTCCATATGGCAGGGAACGTGCAGGAGCTAATAGAATAATTGAAAAGGTTCACTGAGTGAGGAAGTAACACCTTCATGCCTCTCTTGCTGTAGCTAATGGGGATACCATCAATTCCCTTGGAATCACTACGGATAGATTCAACTGACTTATTTACATCCAAAAAAGAAACAGTTGAAAATTTGAATTCTGTTTCAGAAGTATAATCTGATGTGATAGGAGAAGGCAATAAGGAATAAGATGAGGATACATTTGAAACAGAATGGTAATAGGCATCAAAATCTTCTACAGACATATGCAATGGACTTTCATTCTTCTTAGTGTCAATAAGGCCTAATCTGCGGAATTCACTCCACAGGCAAGAAGGGTCATTGATGTTCATAAGATTGTCTGTATTAAGAGTAATTCTATTAGATAGTAAGTTATTTTGCTCCAGGTTTCTCGAGGCGCGAAGCTTAGACATGAAAAAATCTGAATTATTACGTATATATTATTAAGTAGGATAAATAGAAAAATTGAAACCCCTCTGGAAAACGAGATTTAGTTCTCAATCTAAAAAGAATCGCTTGACAACGAGCAGCATCACTTTCCAGAGTGAGGTGATGAGCGCTCACCTCTTCTGCATCACACTAGTGTCAATATCTCTTGAATGTCGCGAATCTAAAAGATACCTCTGCGGCTGAACTGAGGATCGCGCGTATGAGATCACTCACATATTTCGTATGGATGACTTGAGGATCTCTGCATTTGGAAGAGAGCATCGAAAAAATGTTCTAAGAATCATGGAGGGCTACACACGAGAAATCGGTATTAACCCTGGATTTGACAAGTGTGCTAAGATTCATCTGAGACATGAATGAATTGCAAGTCCCGGTTCCGCTATATCCGTGTTGGGTGGTTTTGTGGACAAAAAACAAGCTCAAGGCCCTCGGCATCGCTCCTCACAAGGAAGTGCTCCTGAGGAAAAGCTTGAATATCAACTCGTCCGTTCCGCGCTCATACATTGCAAGCCTTCAAGGTAGACTCGGGCTTCCTAATCTCAAATACCTTTACAATCGAATTTTCTCAAGTTAAGGATCCTCTTCTGGCAATCTCCAGGAATAACGAAAATATTGGAGAAGAGGTGGATCAGGCAGCTAAGACCCCTGGCCTGAGCCTTAACATCAGATGTGAGGACAGTGCATGAACCCATCAAGATGCTCCACATCTCAAAGCACAGGTCAAGAAAACGGAGGCGAAAAACTTCTTTAAACAACATGAAGTCAAAGTATTGCACGGAAACTTTTACAGAACTAATAAATTTTTTTACAGAATTAATTAATTTCCTACAGGGAAATTTGAGGAGCATTTATCCAATTATAACTGGGAAAATATCCTACGATCACGCCCTCCTCCCCTTAGATCACTGTCGAAATTAAGGACCTTTCACAATTTCTATAGTTGTTAAGGTAAATTTGACTTTCCAGGACACTGAATTATTTTATCTAGACATAACACTTCGAAAACACATTAAAATGATTCGATTAGTGCTCCCTCTAATTTTTCCTGTCCCTTTACACATATATAACTTTTTTCTCCAAGTAGGATCTTTTCCTGATTCATTGAAGGAAGCTTTGATTCGCCCAATATCTTAGGTTTCAAGTCTGTATTCTCTTCATGATTTAGGGCTGATTGCAATACTTTGTGGTATTTCCAAGCTGCTAGAACGATTCGAGCATTGACAACGCATAAATGATCTTGATGCAAATCAGCTATTTGATCCGTTACAATCTGGCGTTCGGGCTTAACATAGATTGAAAGAAAGCGTTTTATCCGGAACCACATAAATATTTGGTTTAAGTTTTGAAGATTTACAAGATTGCCCACGCATCATTCACCTCCTTGATCGTGCGATAATGCTTTTGGAAACAAAGATCAAGTACTTTGATTATGGTCAAGCAAGGACAATTAGACCGATTCGTATTACGACGAATATCTTCCAGTGGGACTCCTTCAGTGCACTACGGTGTTGTTTAGCGATGAATCCGTTGAGCCAAACACTATAGTATAATGTCTTATGGATTTAGAATACATGTTGACGAGGATGGTCATATACTGACTCATCTTCTGTACATGAATGACCTTAAATTATACGCTAGTTCAAATTGAAAATTGCAGCGAGTGACTTAATAGGATAAACAAAATTGTTTGCGCTGAAATTATTTAGCACCGAATGCATCACAGTGATTCGGCAATTGGAAGGATAGTTTTGCCACGGCATATAGGCGGCTAGAGAAACTGTAGATTTCAAGTACCTTTGTATATCGGAAGCTACACAGTCGCTAGAAAATTCAAGCAGCGAAAGAGATGTTGCACTCAACAATATCATCTGTGAAGCAAATCTCGATTACACGATCTTGAAGTTGTCTTCAGTGGAAGCCTTAAATATCAGGGCAAAAACCACAGATGAATTGGAAACTCAATGAAAACAAAAAGCTGGTCACGGCAAGCAACACAAAACCTCAGATCAAAATGATTCTACGCCTCAGTTTTGAGACGGAGCGAGACTTCATTTCACGTCTTGAGATGAGTTTCTACGACTTGAAGTCGAGTTTTCATGTCTTAAGTCGATTTTTCAATGGCTTGAGGCAATGGAATGGTTAAACAATTTTTCATTATATATTGAATCGATTCATATAAGGACTTTTATTTGAATAAAACTTTTTGTCGGAGATTTCGAAATTTTCGTCAGTTTTTGCGTGCTTACCGCAACTTGAAAAGGACTTATCTCAAAAATTGGGAGTTTTTTTACGCATCAATTTTAATTCTTCACATCTGTCAACTGTATGGAGCCAAGCCTTTGAGCCGAGACGAGCTTCGACCTAAGACGAGTAAACGCCGACCTGACTCTCGTGACCATAAAACCAAGACGAAGTTCTATGTCTCGACTCAATTCTGAGACGCAGCGAGACATGCTCGTGTTGAAGTCGAACTTAAGACGAAATTGAGTTGGAGCCGATTCGATGCATTTTTACTCGGGAAAGATAGAAAAACGAAATCTCACAAGAAGAATAAGGTTCAAGGTATATAATTTAATATTATATACACGGAATATATAAAATTATTAGGTAATAGAGTTAGGATTGCGTTTTGAACAAATTTCAATCGAGAGCAAAGCACGACACACGCGAAGAAGCTCTAACAGAAAAGAATGCAAAACCATCATTTTAAGTTTCAAAAACTTTATTCACAAATGTGGAAAAGTTCAGAAACCGAACGTCTAGCGTGAGTTGAGTACATTGCCAAGCAGTCCGGTACAAAAACTCGTCAAATACCAATGCATAAGTTCGATTATGATCTGTATCAGGACGAAATTCGCGAAGTGTCTTCGCCTGAATTTCGTTGTCCCCAATCTTATTGAAACTCTAACATGTAGTGTGAATGAACCTCCATTTTTTACTTTCCAATCTTTCTTTGGATGTTTCTGCAAGTTCGACCCGTCTTCTTCCATTGCAAGTAACTCTGATAGAAAGCTGGATCTTTTTCCCTCAAAATTATTAAAAAAAGAAAAGGGTATAGAACGTATTTAAACCATAAACTTAGTCTCAAGCGCACTGTTACCACGCTGAATCGCGATATTTTGTTTCTGTTCTCGGATTTTTTATATGTATCTTCAATCGAGGAGGCGGTAAAATACATATTTTAGGTTCATATAATGTTTGGTTGGTCAACCTAGTAGTCTTAACAGTGTAATATTACAGCTCCACATAAAACACCGCCAAAATAGCTCACGTTTCATTCAATCCGGAGGCGGTTTACTGATTTCGGTAAAATGAGTGTTCAATGTTATACCTTTAATAATACTTTATTAACAAAAATTTCCGGCCTACTACTTTTATGCATACCCAAGATTAATAAATCCAGAGAACGAAAAATTGATTGAATTACAATCAGGTTAAAGGGCCTCAGCAGCTATGGGAGGCTGCGAGGGCGAATCAGCAAATTTGTTTTCCAGCTTGTGTGCGGCCAACGCCCGAGCAGCCAGCACCTCTTCCCAAACGAATCGTTTTTTATTTTTGAGTGCACCTTTTCTTCTTCTAGTTAAATTAATAGGTTTTTCCATTTCGAACATAACGATAAATTTTCCAATATCGTCGTAAACTTTCTTTATATCGTGGGAAGATCGATCTGAACGAGCTTCATCATTATACGTAAACGAATTGATTTGATATCCCATTTTCTGTTCTTTTTTATTGGCGACCACAAAATAGGCATTTATCGCATAACCAGTCGTCTTATAACCATCACTATATGCAAGTTCTATTTCTGCGGGTTTGTCAATATTTATGATACCATCATCTTGGCCCTTCCTCATTCTAGGTGGTTTCTTCTCAGGTACTGGACGATTTACGGCTGGACGCCTTCTGCCCGCACGAGCACCACCACTACGTGCTGCTTCTGCAAGATTGACACAAGTATTTTCCATCATTATTTGAATAGTGAAGAATAAATAACAATCCTTTATTGATAGCTTGTCGTATTTCCATGAATGGCTATACACAGGGGGTTATACTTTCTTTCATATAATTTCTTTCTTATCATGAGGAAGTCATATGAAGAGTGAAAATAAAGTGAGATTCAAAGGAAGAGTCATATGGCCAACATCGGCTTATCAAAATAATTAACGCCGTACGAAGAAATCAGCATAAGTGTCCGAAACTTAAATTTCTGAATTTGATTGACTCTCACAGATTTTGAGTAAATTTTTTTCTACGAGGTCCTGTAAAAGGTCCCTCTGTACGCTAAGGCTGGTTTCTTCGTGTAGCGTCACATATGCTCTAGAGTACCAGATAGATGCACATAATTCTTTTCGAATATGGACGCGAATGATCAACTTTCGTGGATTCAAAGTCATGTGCCAAGGAGGCGTCATGATTACCAGATAAATGAAAATGATAGCTCTTTTTATATTCTGTCAAATAGAGGACGTAAGCAATATTTCTGATAATATGAACCCGGTCTCATTTTTTGATGATTTCTTGTTAATATGATATGCAAATTTGGAAGGGAAAAAGAGATCTTGGTAGAGTTATATGATTTTGTGGCGTATTGGCCTATTTGCTTGCTAGATGGATTAGTATGATAGCTAAGCATATTCCGCATAAATTGTTCGGGACAAATTTATTTGTCGGACTTATGTAATTATATTTACCAACAGTAACGTAAAAGAGCGTTAGGGCCAAAATTATAGTTCCAGGGAAAGGTCGCATTTTCTTGCCGTGTAGTTGATTCAGAAAAATTGGAGAAGTTTTTGAACGATGTCAATAATGAATAGGCCGTCTCTTTGATAGAATATATAAACATATTGTCGCATTCCTGCATAGCCCATTCCTTCACAAGATGTAATAAACTTGAACGAAAAGACTCACGATTCCGGTAAAGATTAGAGATCTTCGCAAAACAACTTAATATTTTTTTGGAGGCCTTATACTTTCAAAACGCTTATAGACATAAGGAAAATTCTCCGAATAAATATATATTTTCTACAAGTGCCAAATAATATTATACACTTCATTGATTGTAAAGAAAAGCTTAGATGAAAAGAATGTACTTATTGGAATAAACTTATAAATTCAGTCGAAATTTGTTTTGTTGGGAGGATGGTATAAGTTACAGTACTAGCTATCGTTAAGGGTTTTTTAACGATCCTTGTCCATTCTTAACTTTAAATGTCGCTCCCAATTTTCTTGTAAACACATACTTTTGATAAAATTGTTCTCCACTTTAAACAAGATTGATTCTCTATTTTTCTCAGTGTATATGCACGACTTATTATCTTCTCCATCAACTGTGTTGAATGTAAATATTTTAAAAACTAAAATTTTTCGGAAAAAAATTTCGAATCTCCCATTTTTTTCCAATAAAGGAGTCCAATATGAGAAAATAAAGAACAATTGATGCAATGAATCCCTACGAGATCAAGAAACATCTTCCAGTAAACATGAATTTATTATAAGTTCATAGTTTATTTCACAATGGATTTATCATATAGATTGGCTTTGCCCTGACAGAGATGAACAGATGATAAAAATGCATTCATTCATATAATATATTTGCATTTATACATGCATGCTCGCATCATTGCCTTGCACCTAATGAAAATGACTGAGAGAAGGATAATGGATGTAAAGCGCTTATTTTCCAAGAGATCACAGGTCGAAGTACATTTTCAACAAAAACGAATGTTTCTCTCCAAAAAACTTCAATCTGTTTTTGGTTTTGTTTTACTTTCTTCAGTTGCTTTTGGAAGCTTACTTGGATCCGCTTTTTCGTGGAAGAAATAAACACACATTCCGGAGGAACAGATGTTTCTCGAACTTCACGAGCCTCCCTTTTTTATCTAAGAAAATATTGCGTACATTACCTTGCACTCCTCTATACGTTCCACACGTATAATATAGGTACGATAATACATATGAATTCACTTTTCTATGGTGCAACAGAAGTTGCCCGATTCACAAACTCTTTCTTTTTTGAATCTGCGAAATAGATTACAGGTACTCAATCTCGAAGAAATTCGTACAATTGTATACGCAAATAAATTATATTTATAGGCCAGTCAAATGTTCATTGATGGATTGATTGAAGTTTTATTAATAACTTTCAGGAAAAAATTATATTAAAGTTGCAAACTTACATAAGGATTTTAATTATTGTTTAGAACTGAACGCCAGATTTGCAATCGCATTGTTCATAAGCTACATGCAGTTCTTTATATTTGTTAGGTCTCGATTTTCTTAAGTAAGGCTCAGTGAGGAAAAATCTAATAATTTTGCAAAGTGGTTGCAATTGTTTAATTAAATGCAACGTATGTAGTGTTGAATTTGCAACCCAATACGTGATCAGGAACTTGTTCAAATTTCAAATAATGACATTTTTAGTCATTTCGTTCTTTTTTCATCTTGAGAAAAATATAATATAGTTGCATGAAGGGGTATGATTGAAAAGAGGCCAATTTAAGATGCAGTAAAAAATGGCAACCCGATTTAAGATTGGGATCGTATAGAAATTCCAAATTTTTTGTATTATTAGTAGTTTTTCCTTTTTATTCACACAAAAAATATATTTCCGTAAATTTGAGTTAGCATTAATGCAATATTACTTTTTAAGTTATAAATTAAAAATTTCATATCTCTAAAAGAAAGTTTTTTGCATGATGTTTTTTGGCCAGTGGGGAGAAAACATCTTGAAATATCCCCCCTGAACTTTTCTTTGTTTTCAAAGCATGCTTTTTATGAATAATGCGGATAACAATTTTCCTCTAAATAAAATTACAGAAGAACAGTTTCTGGTTGAGAATATTTTTTTAGATATTCTCTTTTAAAGTTAACAATATAAAATTATTCGTGTTTTCTTAAATCTCATTCTCTTGCGGTCAGTGAATGAACAAATGAAATGCATGTCGCCATTTTGAAAACTATTGAATTGTTAGTGTGTTACTAAGGTATTTGTAATAAGGTTATGAATTAAGAAGTCATGAAGGACTAAAACCCTGATTATTGGAAGGGGGCAGTCTCCTGATAACACGCCAACAGCACGCGGTATCCCCGGACGGTCATCCATCCGATTGATAACCGCGCCAACGCTGCACAACCTCAGTCATCGGACGGGAACTGGTCTTTCGAGCGTTGCATATATTTCATCGAATATTGCACAAATTATCATTGATAAATTATGCATGAAAAAAATTACGAAACAAAATAAAGGAATTTATTCTTCAATTCGGAATAGATGAAAGAGAAACAATGCAGTTCTGTGACGGTCTAGTGAAATGCACTGAATATATCCTGAGGATAAGATAGATTTATTTATCAACCGGAAGATACAGAAAAGACGCGTCCGTAGACAGGGCGCAAGGACCACTGAGGCCCTGAGGGCATTGCGTGGGTGACCTACCCTTAGCTAGCATCTAGGGGAGTAGAGCGTGGTAAAGAACAAGTATTACAACCTCCTCCTTAGACTCATTTTGCTCCTGAAAAACGCAATTTGACAACTTCAGAATGTACTAATGGTTTATCATTTCCTATTCCTTGTGCAGGAGGAGCCTGTGGAACGTAGCTAACGATAGTTGGCGTTGGCGTTGCGTTATTATCAATGTTATTCGTAGCACAAAATAGGTTGACACAAATTTTCGGGAGACATTTATATCTATGTACCCTGAGCACGTAAGTGTTTCTGTGGTAGTTTCAGTCAAAGTTTGCGTTCGACGTTCATTTTTAACTTTATTTAATACACTATCGATATCATCTAGTGTTTTACCTGCTTGCAGTAATTGCTCGTTATTCATCTGTTTTTGCATCGGTAGTAGCATATCGTTTAATAAATCTAGATCATAATTTGTATACGGAATAGAAATATTTTTTGTGTAATAGATGTGTGTGCTAATTTCCATACTTTGCTTTAACTGAAATATTGCACCTTTGGTGGTTCGAATACAATTGGTTCCTGACGATAGAAGTGATGCTTCGGTAATTTTAATGTCTTTAATTTTTCCTCCACAATTAGTTGTCAAGTCGATAGACTTATCGGGAATTACAATGTATCCTTGATTCTCTGCTATTCTTATCAAAGCTAGGTAATCGATTTCGAGAACAGACATTTCGCATGTTGATAAGTCTAGGGTTTTAATGCTACTACGAATGATTGGGTTTTCACAACTGTGCGTATCTGCTAATAAATAAGTGGGGTGAGAGCGTTGACAGATTTTGATTTTTTCGTCAAGCTTGCACAATTTTTTTTTTACTCGTAGGAACATACATTGTTTTTGGATTGTTCAAAAAAATGAACTGTTCCTTCGGAACGGGTATTAGGCATTGGTTGCCATGTTTTTTTGGTATTGACATTAGATGTTGAATTTCATATTCATCAATTTCAAAAAGAGGTATATTGATTGAGTACAGCGATTTCTGATTATTCAAACAATGCCTATTTCTGATATGTCTATAATATGTTGATGATTCGCTTCTTTGAGCGGCAAAGCATACTTCATATTAAATTCATTCTCGAATTTTTTAAGGGGTGCAATGAGCAGTGTTGGTGTTTCAATTTCTGGATGTACTGTACCATGCTGACCATCATTAATTGAGCTTATCAAAAGTGTGATATCTTCGTTCAACTCGTCTATAAGTAGAGTCAGGACTATTATTTGATTTGAGATCATTAAACTCTTTGTGTTATCGTTCATTTGAGTACTCATTTGATTGGGGCGCTCAGAAGTTTTATGGTTATATGCAAGAAGTGATTGGCCATCATACGAGCCTGAATTCAAAATCATTCTTATCACCTGCGTCTGGTTTTGAAGACTGGAGGCTAAATTTTTGTTTTCTAAGTACAGTTTGTCTAGTTCACAATCAACATATGTCAAATCAGATTCTGTCAAAGTTCCAAAAAGTGTAACGGTAGTATGGTTTGAGACGATTTGCGCGAATTGTGAGGTATTTATTTCCAAAGAGAATTTCATAGTTAGTAAAAAGAACTATCACGGAGAAAAGTAAGCCGTGAACGTAACTGCTATCACCGGAATGATTACTGCGAGGACGATAACCTGTCCGTGGTAAAAATTGTCTAGTCGCTTTGCAGCGTTCTTCTCGGTGCTGAACTGTGCTGTTCCTACTTGCACCGTGGCAATTACTGCGCTAACCAATTCGGGGATAGAAGAAACTAGAACGGCCCTAGTCGGCGCCGCTCCGATCGTGACAGTAATCGTTACTCCTAAAATCAGTTACGTTACCGTGAGCGCAGCTTTCACACAGTGATCCCAACTTGGGCACGTAAGTGTAGCACTTGCCCGGCGCAGCAGTCCTCTCAATGGCCGCCATTTGGCGCGTGATTCAATGCGGGCAAAATAAACTATTATTTAAAATAAAATAGATAATTATTATGATTCGCACATGAATATCAGAAATGACATAAATTGTAATTAGGGTTAGAAATAGAATAATGATGATGCGTACATTTTGTAAATAATAGATAATTTTTGCAAAATATAAAGGTCAATCTTTCTATTAATCACAAAATATACGTGTTATTATAACATCTCTAACCCTAATAACAAATAAGGACCGCTGCGCCGGGCAAGCGCAATACTTACATGCCCAAGTTCGGATCACTGTTTTGACATCTGATTTATTGAGTCAAACGGAAGCTGTTACCCTGTGCAACGCAGGGCAATGAAGAATTAAATATTATATATAATTGCGGTGGCTTTTGCGTTGAATTTTTTCTTGTGCCAGTTTCCATTAGAAAATCGAATCCAATATAGGTGAGTCTCGTTAAAGCGCCTTCATATAATCTGACAAACACGTATATAATACGAGTTGCATGATTCCTCATTTCATGAATAATATCATTTAAATAATCGAGCAATTAATAATATCACATATATCTTTATGTGTGTATACAATGACGTTGAAAACTTTATTATTGAACGTTTTTTAATATTCATCGTTTTTACCCTAGGGGTTGGGAGTTTGTTTCTTAATTTTTCAGAAAACTTTGTGAAGGAATTTCTTCCCTAAAATTCCAGAAAGAGATTTCATGTGCAAATTTCTTGGAAAATTTCTGTCAAAAAATTTTGAAGTCCCAAAATAACAAAACAAAATGCGGCTGATCACGATTTGCGAGCTTCGAAGCTCGAAAATCTGTTATAAGCTTTTTGGACTATCCAATTTTTTCACATTTCCACAAGAAATTTTTTGGAAGAAATAATTTTTTATCTGATTTCGTAGAACGAGAAATTACATGTTTAATTTCCATGACGATATTTTCTTGAAAAAGTGAACAAAACAAAACACAGAATTGTTTATTTCTGGAATTTTATAAGATTTCCTCAAAACATTGAAAAAATACAGCATGAAATTTCCTCGTTGAATCAGCTCTATTCCTGTAGCTAGATTATGTTTATGCAAAAATTTCATATATTTTTTCTATGCAAACCTGATGCAAATCAGCATTGATTTGTTGACGTAGTCTCAATTAATTCTGTATGAGTTGCGTCTCTGTTACAAAAATATAACGTGGATCGTCACATAGAAACACATGGGGTTATCTACATAGATGTTTTTCATAGGATTTTATTGATAATTCTATTTCAATTTCAGGTATGCATCTGTAGCCCCTCCTGGGAGGGCAGGACGGCCTAGGAAGTTTCCCCGGGTGAGAGATCCCCGATGCTACTCGGTTCACCGCACCCAACAAACTGCACTTTCTGCGTCGCGCAGAAAGGTACATAGCCTGTGCCTGCACGGCGCGTCGGCGCACTGGGCGGTGGAGCGTGGAAGGGAGCAGCATCAGTGGACTGGTGTGCGCGTGTGTCTGCACGTTATGTAACGGTTCGTTACATCTCCCCCGCAATGGAGAGAATAAAATTTTTCTGGGTGCCAATCAATCATTCCGGGTTAGTGGTTACAAAAACAAACAAAAAAGATAAAGAAATACAATGTAATGCTGTTCGAAATCTTGCTTTACTCATGTCAGCCACGACAGCCATGTGGCGCGGTGAACCGTGGGCGTTAAAGCGGATGATGCACCGTTGTCCTCTGTGGCGTATGCAGTACCGAAGCATCCCGTGCTGCACCCGGTAGATCATCGCGTCCGGGAAAGTGAAGCGGAATCCCTCCACGTTCGGGTTTCTTGTGTCTGGTTCTGGTTGACCCCCCGGCTTTGCTGCCGGTATCTAAATCTCTGGACGCCGTCGCGCTCCAAGAGCTTCTTCAATTCCGAGAGCTGGTGGTGGAACAACATCCTTCGCAGGTGATGGGACGGTAATGACTCGACGTTTCTCCTGCCTCGTCGGTCTGAGTGCGTTGGTGGAGTGGGGGAAGGTTGCTAGCTATGATATTCCAAGCTAGTTCCAGGGCTGCTTGTATGCTTTCTGTGCTGTTCTGGTATTCTTTGTAATTCAGGTATGCGAGCGTGAATCCGGTGAAGCAGAATTCCCTTTTCTGGTTTCTGGTCGGGGGAAAGACCTTCATACCGTTGATGTGGACGGCTAGACCCAATTGCGTCAGGCTGTCGATCCCTAGGAGAATATTGTGGCTGAGAGTGTCCATTGTAGAAAATTCGGCTCGTATCCCTTTTCCCATGGCTTCTATACATCCGGAGAGGGTCGCGCCGAGGTCCGTCTCTGACCCGTCTGCCATGGTCGCTATGGTGTTATCTTCTCTTTGCTGCCATCCTCGGTTGATGCATAGTTGCGTTGTTCCGGCGTTGACGAAGGAGCAGACCGATCCTGGGTCTACTCATGCATTGACGGTATGTATTCCGATTTTGACCAGTATAAAGATCCTTGGCTCTTCGTCTGCTGTTGTTTCCTGGGCCAGGTGTGCGCCTAGTCGGGCCTGGCCCATTTCCTGCCCTGCAAGAGCAGTCTCTAGAGATCAAGCCGGCTACTACGGGAACAGGAGGCAGGTAATGAGCCGCAGGTAGGCCGGTCAGGAGCACCTGATGCCGGTACTCGACACTCGAAGGGCGGCCACAGGGGCGTCCGGCGACTGCCGATCAAGCCTGCTACTGGGAACAGGAAGGATCACAATAGGAGTTAGAGAAGGGAGACTGGACGCCTGCTGGGAGGGCGCTATGTAACGGTTCGTTACAAACCTACTGGTTAAAGTATGTAGTTTTTGAACTTTTCTCATGAATTTACAGGTGAAATTTTTATTTTAATTTTAAAATTATATAAAAATATCATCTCCTTTTTTTGTAGCGTTATGAACAGTGTTGCTTTATCTCGTGAATGCAACGAAAATTTTTTTCCGATCATTGAGAGTGATAAAGATGATCTTACTCTTTATTCTATGCTGGATGCTATTTCAAGCAATTCCTTCCTTACAATCGCGTCATTCAAAGACTCTGAAGTGCAATTATTGAATTCAACGCGAAACGAGGATGAACAGAATTCGAATGTGACAGTTCGCGCTACTGTTCAACCAAATGTGCTTTGTACTAGATGCAAAACAACTAAGATTCTCCACCAAGCGATGTTTGTTTTCACTCGTGAGAATGTTCGCGAGTACTTTTTGAGTTGCTTGCCGGAAGGCATCCAAGCACTTCCGGCAATCGAAAAACATAAACAGTCCTAACTACCGTTACCCGATTTGTTCAAACGAACTGTTATAAAACTACGCATTGATCGAGAGGTGTCAATTATCTTCAAACGCGAAGGAGTCTCCCTTCAAAATCCTCTCAAACATTTTGAGTAAGCTCATTATACACAATGATCAGTTATCAATCTCTTGATAATCTAGATAAATTAATAATTTTTATACACGTAATCTGTTCGTCCTTAAAGGGTTTAAAAATTTCTTTATAAAATATTTCTGACAGTTGTTTTAGAACTTCCAAAGAATTTTTGTGAATTCATATTCTCATCCAATTTAGCCTAGATATCAATCACGCTAATCAATGATAAAAGTTTTTGCCTTACCTCGTCTCAACGTTCACCCAAAAACACTCAAGTTGAGTGTCATTTTACATTCAACCAGAGTAAAGTGTTAAAAAAAAAGTTCAACACTCATCTAAGACTCACGAAAGACTCTTCTAAGTTGAGTTTTCATTTACTCTTAAGCAACTCAAGTTTATGTTTACACCTGACCACTATATTATCATACCCTGCTCATTTGAGTGTTTTCACACATTCAAGTTGAGTGTGTTTTTACGCTCAACTTGAGCATCTTTTTACCCTCAACTTGATTGACAATATTTTGACCCTGAAATTAGGTAACCACTACACTTAATGTATTTGAGTCTTTTTAAAACTCAAATTAAGCATTTTATTCGGAATATTTGTTTATACTCTCTCCCTGTTACGGGTTTGAGAGTCTCGGCATAACCTTCTCTCTATTCCT
>WSXT02006308.1:0-14870 GCA_011762715.2 Neuroterus valhalla | reverse complement strand
AGAGATTGTTCAAAAGGTAGTCCACTATTTCCTGACCAACCCCAATCATGTATTACCAACTCCGATGGGGGGGGGTACCCCCCCCCCTATCTACGCCACTGCCGACGATCGTAATCTTGATTGTATCGAACCGTGTCAAACATTGTGAATTCGAATTTGATCGTGTAGATACCAACTTGTTTAAATGATTCAAAAAAGCATCCATTTGAAACTAAATACTGGGTTTGTACCTTCCCTATATTTCGAAATCTCCGTATTCTTTAGAAATTCTAATCAAGATTTCCCTCGAGATCGATAATCCTTTTTAAACTTCAAATGTTATTTTGTATGAACGGAGAACCTTTTTAGCAGAAGTTTTGAAAAGTTTTGACGCATATACACTATGCTATACAGTGAGATGCTTTCATTTTTTGTGTTCCTTTCGTCTCATATCACATGATATACTTCATTTATAATTAATAAAATATAGTACAAGTTTCGATGGATGCCAAACCTAGTTTTTTATTAAGGAAAATGGGATTTTCTCAACGTTATGAAAGTGGAGAAAATAATGTGGAAGAATGAATGAAAATCATCATGTTATTGAGAATAAGTGAATGTATCTTCATATGATTGTTTAAAAGTATTATAAAATGGAATACGGATAAAGAAAAAATTATTGCTGTGGTGCAATTTACGGTTTTCGTCCATTTTCAGAAGTCACTTGTTAATAATGTATTCTTTGCAAAGTAATTTACAAGAAAATTCTCTGTTAAAAATGCAAGATACCGTCTTTTCACGCAACCGTTAAAACCTTAACATCTGTTCTAGCATATGATGTTAGAACGCAAGTTGATAAATGATTAAAACAAATGGTTTTGCTATAAAAATAAACTTCCTTTTGCTATATGTAGCTAAGATGGGATATTTCGCAGCCTATTATTTATAAAGATCAAGTTCAAGATCTAATTAATATGTCCTGATATAGAAAGTAGTCTTCTACAAATTAATGTTTTCATAGATTGTCCAGCTTTTAATAAAGCAAAGTGCTTTACTTTCGAGAGTCGTTCTCACGGTGATTGCGTGCCAGTATTGCAGTTATAGGTCGAAAAGAAGGAGTCTAGCTATACTCTCAGCTTTAGAAGATCGATGCTACAAACTTGAGAACTTCCTAGTTCGACACTCGCAAAAACTCGCGGATCCATTAATCAAGTCGGCATTAAGCTAAGAGTTCTTCGATCTCGACTTGATCGCATGCACATTTAACGTCGATTAGACGCGCGACGCGACGTTCTCGACGACGCCACCACGCGATATTCAACTTGTCTTGAACACAGAGATCGGTTAAGGTCGGCAATGAATGAACTTAACAACTATATTTTGTTCCTTGTGCATGCGATTAGGAGTTGGTAATTTTGAACTGGATAGAAAATGTTAGATAGGGCTTTACAAAAAGAGCATTGGAGGAGTGATTGGAAAATAGTATTTATTTGTCTAAGACTCTGAACTCCAGAACAGTTTGAGATTAATGATAATAGAAATAGATCTCGGTGCAAGATGGTCGTTCACACATGGACCGATTTGCAATGTACATCTTGCTGGGCAACTTACACGGCGGGAACAGTTAGTAAGGCAGACATCGAGTTGGCCATGAAAATTAAATTGCCTCCCCCCTCCGATTCCAGTCTTGCCGCCCTCACACTTCCATCCCTTCTCTTTCTAGAGTGTAATCATTGACATCGGTCTATTGTCGCAGAACGAGTTTGACTCCGTCCAGAACCTGCCTTTCCAAGTCTTTTTTCGTCTAACCTTGAGACTGTAAAAAATACATCATGGAATTCATATATGAATTGGGGAGATCCGTTGCCTCTGAACTTTCGATAATCAAATTTTGTCTTGGGAGATTCTAAGTACACTGGATTTAACATCACTTTTACAGTACGAGGTTAAGGTAAAATTACGATACTGGTGTTGGGAGGCGGAATTGCAATACTTGTCTTGTAGTTTCGAAGAAGACGAACCGGTTAGAATGAAGGTATTGGAATTTGACACGCTACAATACCGGTATTGTAAATTGCCTCACACTCGTTTCAAACCATCCAGCTAATGAATGACTCTTTATTTTAGTGAGATGAGGATTGTGCCTTACGCACTTGACGGCTAGGGTAAAATTCATACATGGTGACTGCAAATTTTAATTATTTTTTTCTTAACATTCTCCCACAAGATTACATTGCATTTATTATAATAGCACAATTCATGTGGTATGTCATGTACATCATTAGAAACCTTACGTTTCGGGAGTAAACTTCTAGTCCATTTAATTTGGAGTTCCAACAAATATTTTCAGCAATTTAGTGTAATCTATGAAATCATTATCGATTTCTCATTAATATCTGTAAACATGATATTTTCATAATTATTTTCTTTGGCTACTATATCCTCTAGTGGCATCTACTTATCTATATAAGAGGTTCGCAAGATGAACATCTTTGGACGCTTGACTTTTGTCTGCCTTCCTGAAAGGAAAAAGAATCTTTGCATCAACACAAGGTTTAAATTGTAACTTCTTGCTTGTAAGACATTATTTCTTCACGCGAAATATCAGTGCCGTTTCCTTGAACATCCACACAAGAAATATACATCGCCTGATCCTACCTAGTACTGCCAGCCAGCCAGCCAGCAGGAGATTTGTCCCTTCACTTCTACGCAGGATACATTCAAATTTATGCTCTCCCCACACGTATGCAGTGTGTGTAGAAGAGGGTTTTCCTCCCGAATGGACTCTTGGGGTCAAAGATGCAGGGGGCGCTGGATTGGTATTTTCTTCGCATCCATGTGGTAGAGAAGGGTGAAATGTATGTCGTATATCATCTCACGTCCCCAACTCGACGTGAATTGCTCTCATTCTATTTTTTTCTCGTGACAAGTGCAAAGGGCTGCGGATTCCAAGACAAAAGCTTTGATCATCTAGTTCAGCTAGTTCTTCTTCAACTCAGAAATTTTGCAAACAGAATTTCCCAAATGTATAATCTCTAACAGGTGAAGGTCATTCACAAAATACTTGATCCATATTTCAGAAATTTGTACTCCCCTCCCTTCTCTCTCGTCCTTTTGATGCGTTTTTCATTGTTCTTAACATGGAAAATGATACTTTCGCTGACTTCCTCCCCTAAAACGTATAACTCATTTCGTGAGTAATCTCCTAGCTCCGAACTGATCTAGCATATTTTTTGGAAATATCCATTTTCATATAAAAAATTTGAAAGGACGCAAATTATAAAAGCCGTTTTACAGCAGGGATCAACTGTGCGATCGAATTTATTTTTTATTTATATTGAGGATGTGCTAGGGCCTAGGAGTGTGCTAAGTAATTCAGGATTTCAGGCCGCGCTGGGTTTTCGAGCGTTTTGGGTTTTTCAAAGTTATATTTTTCAAATGAAATGATTCCAATTGGAAATTGCTGTTTTAACTATTCGAACGTTCTATTTATTTTTGTTAAATGTTGAAATCTTCGACTTAGAAATGTCCAATGTGCAACGTTTTCAGTTTGAAATATATTCCATTTTGAATAAAGCTTTTTTTTTTAATTTTTTACTTCATAAAACTTGAATTTGTTATTTTTCAATTTTGGAGACCCGCATTTTGAATTGCTTGATTATCAATCTTATTATGCATCTAAAAAATTCACTGATAATATTCACTCAACATGTGAATACTAAATTATTCGAAAAGTTTTTGATTTTGGAATTCATATTCTTCAGTTACAAATAACTTCATTTCAAATCATTTAAACATAAACAATGAGGAAAGAGAATTTAAAATTCATTACTGTAATATGGAAGTGACTTTTAATCTTATATAATTAGCAGTGGTAAAAACGAAAACTTTTGAATGATGAGCGTTTGAAATTGAAACATTTTTTTCCGATTACATAATTTCTAATTCAAATTTTACAAATCCAACAATTTGAACAGTTTTTTCTCTAATGCTTTGAAATTCTACTACTATATTCCAAATCAAAAGTGGGGGGTATCTCCGACCTTCCCTAGTGAAGATGCAATTATGCATCTTATGACTTAATCTTTTATTTATATAAACTTAGATCTGATTAAAATTATGCAGTTTCTTGAATGCGATCATTCCTGGGTGTCGTTCTTTGGTTAGGATGTCAGCATATCAGCATATCAGCAATACCTCCGTTTGCCCTTGTTACGCAATAATTAGACTAATTTATTTATATAAGTTCTTACATTACGGTGATTATTATAATTCATTCTAAAAAAACTTATTTATTCTTTAATGTGTTATAATTCAAGTCCGAAATTATTTAACTTGTTATTGCTCAGTGGACTTCCTTAAATCACGTGGCCCAATTTCTGCCACTTCTTGACCCCTCCCTCCTCCCATGTGGTCCACCGTGGCATTATCCCCCCCCCCCACCTCAAAGTGCTACGTGGTTTTTTTCTATTCCTTGTAAAACGAAAATAAATCCAAAATTTATGAGGTAAACTCAATTTTTATTCTTTTTTAACAATCTGAATTAAAAAATGGCGGCATTAGCCACTCATGTAAGTTACTGATGACAGGGAATCGAATTTTCTCCAGCATTATGGAAGGTCCCTTATTAGTACCGGAATTACGTATGTCTGATCGTATTAAAATCCGGTTTGAAATGTTTTTCAGTCGGAGATTGCCTAATCTTGAAGGGAAAATCTGTGAAAGTACCAGATATTTGTTTCTAAGGTGAGTTCTAAGATATGAGTGGTCGCACTGTGAACTTGTTTGTTAAGTACCATATTTATCAATCGCCTCGGCCGTGGATAAATATCTTTGGGTGTATTATGTTCTCGATTATATTGTTTTCTTCTCAGTCAGCATTTTTTTCTCTCTTCGAATGTATATATTTTTCTCAACTATACCAAAGCATAGTTCTGAATAATGAGTCGAATCTGAATTCGTTCAACAAAATTTTCTTCCAAAGATGTATAAGTTTCCATCCTGAAACTTTGAAACTTTGTCCTTCAAGTTAATGAGATGGTACCAATTTTGATAAAGATCTCATTGCCAGATTACGCGAGAGCGTCAGGTGGTCGATAATTGGCCTATTGTCGGAAAGCGCCGTTGAGTGGATAACGCGGTGGATACAGAACGTCGCTCGAAACATATAAATATGTAAAGGCTTTGTAATTGCTATAACTCATTTAGGGCTTTGGTTGGATACCGGTTGAAGAAGTGGGTACAAAATCAAAATCTTTTTTGCGGAAAGATAATAACATCAGTCATGAGATAATAGAGAACGTTATTTTTTCCCAGATCTATAATGCCGAGAATTTATCCGTACATCAATGGCGATATAAGGCTGTATGACGCTGTACCCACATATTATGTTCATTAAGTAGAATATTGTTCTGATAAAGCCTTTAATATGTGCCATTTATTTCTATTTCTAATAAAGCTGATCGTATTTCGAGTTGATCGATGTTAATGAAATGTGTGAAATTTGAGCTCTGCTCACTCGAGTGCAGGGAAATTAGACTGGATAGAAAATCGTTGTCCTGGCAGACCTGGCTCGACCAGTTTCGACCGAGATTGGTTTCGACTCTCGAGGGCGGTTAGAATTTCAGGCTTCAAGGAAAAAAAGTGTCTGGTCCTTTCTTTGTATCGGTAACGCTCATCGGTTGTAAAATGTGAATGGGGCGTAAATATGCCCGAACTGCCACTCTGCCAGAAAAGCCGGCTTTCGGCCAATGCTGGAGAACAGCTGACACGCTCTGAAAACGAATCCTAGAACCTAACCGAGGTCCGAGGTCCTTACCTAACCGACCTAAGCCAGATTATCGTGGATTTATAAAGTGTGCTAACTATAGATATAGATATAGAATATAGACTTATAGAGTAAAGACTGAGTATATTCAGTATATTGATCGGAGATAGACTCAAAACGTTTCTTTTCACGCCTTCAACTCAAATTTAAAATAGTTTCGTCCTTGATGTGATCGAGGAGCAAGGAATAAAACTCGATTTTTCAAGGTGAATTGTTGTCTTGTAGATTTTAGGGAACAGTATTCGTTTCGAAAACATCATGAAAAAGGCGTTAAGCCATTCTGAAATCCGTTAAATTTAACTTGATGCCCTCGTTAATGCCACACAATCTTGTAAATTTTTCACACTTCTAACCAAAATTTGTGTAATTTCTTTCCTTGTCTCAACCTCAATAAAAATTGAATCATTTAAACTGGAAGCGTTAAGAATTGGTCAATTTCTAAGAAGCAATTATTCTTCCATATTCTTCAATGCAGACGTGACAAATCGTGTGATCTAATAGTATATTTTAAAGAGGGACTTTTCCAACGACTGCTAAGTTTTCAGTACACGTTGTGGGCGGGCGCGTAGCGCATGCCGAAGACGAGTTCTGAAAACGTACACAAGTCGAAAAAGTCTCTCTCCCGAGCTCTCTCCCCCTTGGCTTCATACGATATTTTTTACAACAAATGGATGATTTCAGACATTTCTCGGAACCTATAAAGTGGGGCCAAAGCTCTTCTTTTTACTGCCTAGGGAGTAAAAAGTACCTTCTACTCCATAGAGAGTGAAACGTGACTTCAGAGGTTTTTTATTATTCATCTCTGACGTCACTTTTTACTCCCTAGGGAGTAGAAAGTAGATCTTTAGCCCCGCTTCATAGGCGTCAAAAAGGCCTGCAGCTCGGCCTGCAGTCATGCATGTGTTATAAAAAATTTTTAACATTTCAAAATTGAACTATTTTCTATCGAAGTGTATGGACGCTCCCTAAATGCATTAATATTATTCTTAAATATAAATAATTCCAGTGTATGATTATATCATCAATTTTTATTCTCGGAAAATATATTCTTAGATTGTTATTTTTTAAACGCTTTGAACTTCAATGGGAAGCACTCTAGTTTTGTTTTTGTTTATTTACCGAGTCATACGATCTGTTGAGCAAACAAAGCTTCATTCAAATATGCAACGGATTTGTTGTAATAAGTAAGTATATACTAAAAAAACAATCGCAGCCCATACAGGAAACAGAATGAAATGTTTGTCGATGAATTTTTTTTTTCGTCAGCGTATCAACGTAAGTTTGAGGGATAAATAAAAAGGTCAAAAAAACCTTTAAAAATCCCTCTAAGCTTATTGCTTTTAATCTGAAGAAAGTATTGATGAATAGAAACCTTCTTTATGGTTCCTTTTCTTTTAAAATACAATGAAAAGGCTAAATTAATTTAAAATTAAATTTTTCAAATACTATAATTAGTATTTCAAAAGCTCAGGATTACAACAGTAACAAAACTAAAAAAATAAGAAAACATCTCGTTTTGCAGCAATCTAAATTCTTTTTCTTACTTGTTTAAAAAGTTCTCGATGTGGTATTTTCGGGAGTTTATCTCCTTTAAATTCCGGATCTTTTTTCGTGAAGCGTGTGCAAGTTTGGTATATGCAAAACGCAATTATTATACAGGATGCTCTCATCAAGAAGCGTTCGCATCAACGTTCCTTTTATCGTTTGTCAATACCTCCCTAGCTGAATATCGTGTTTTTGAACAAAATTTCCTCGGACTAGAAGAAAAAAACACGCAATCAAGTAAAGCAAATTACTTTTCCTCTCCGTTAAACAATATTGGAAACGATGTTCCTTGAGTAATTAAAAAAGTTCTTTCAAATGTTCGTTAACAATTCCCGTATTAAGAGAATGCCTCAAACAGTGCAATTGAATATAGAGAACTTGCAAAATAAATTTTGTAAATAATGTTCTACAGTTGATTTGGTATTCAAATTTATTAAGATTTACTGCTCATAGGGACAAAACATCCAGTGATATAGTATATACATTCCGTTATATTTTCATCATTATATTTTGTCTCTTGTTTTTAAAATTGTTTTTTTATTTTCTTCTGGAAATTTTATGGTTATACGCTATGGTGGAGTTGATTTCTCACTGGTTGGACGACCGGTTTCCTCTTCAAAATTGATGCCCAATGGAAAATTGACTACTGGCTCGACTGGTGCGCTACTGCGCTAGCAGTCCAGCACTGGCAGTGTCGGCAAAGTACTAACCGCCAGTACTGGCGCATTTTTGGCCATACCTTGGGTTGATAACTGCGTTCGGTACTGTCTGTCGGTACTGCGCCAGTTTTTGCGAAAGATGCTGGCTGCCGGTACTGAAACAGTACTGGAACTGATGAATAGACAGGGTTGAGCCAATGTTTATTCAAATTTATAACAAGAAAGCCTCAATAAAAATTGAGGATCATAATATAAAGGTATACTAAAGGCAACGAAATGAAAGTCTGCGAATAAAGAATTTCTGAATACCGAATTTCAATATTATATCTTATTACATTTTCTTTTTTTTTAATAATACAAGTGTTGAAAAATAATGAATTGCGAATTGCTTCAAATAAAAAAAAAAGTTTTAACAAAAATCCTTGGTAATTTTTTTTTTCTAATTACAAAAAATTATACATCAAGCAGATATAATATATTTTACTTCTAAGCAAGACTAAATGCGTGTTTTCTTAATTTTTAAACTGATGTAATTGCTACTTTGTGCATTATTTTTACCAGTACTGGCACAGTACTTGACTAGCAACTTTTTTAGTACTGCGCCAGTACTTGTCTTTGAAGGCTTAGCTGGACGTTGGCATGACGAATTCATCCAGTACCGCGCCAGGACTGGTCTGCCAAGAGACTTGTCTGCACGTGGGCAGAATTGCTGGTTCGGCTCGAAGCAGGCATTTCTTATTGGGAGACTACCTGTTCGAATACTGCTTTGAAGGAAACGTATTGTTCTTTCATAATTTGCTATGCTATACCAAGTCTGTATACAAAATGAACACAGCCGCCCACTTTCCGGAAACGTTCATTCTCCTTGATTGAAGAAATATCTTTTCAACAAATTCTACTCCTTTGTTTTAAACACAGGGCTGAGTAATGATTTAGGAAAAATAGTATTGTTTCAAATCTCAATGGTGCTAGAATGAAAATGTTCACAACTTAAGAATGAAAATCCATTAAATCCAAATTATTTTTACCATTTAAAGCCAAAGAAATTAGGTGATACGATAGCAAAAGGATCTTGCTCATCATGAGAAAACCAATATTTTATGTATCTACTCTTCAAAAATATTGCTAATATTGAAATTAATACAAAAATCAATTCAAAAAGTACAAATCTCGCTTTACTTCACAACGTTTCCATTTTATAAAATGGGTACCTTTTCAAAGCTCTTTGTTTCAACAATTTAAAGTTTTTTATGTTTCATATCGGGATACTTTCATTTGAACTGAAAAAGTGATTTTCTATTTCAAAAATATTTCTTCAAAATGGCATCTATTCATTGAGAAAAGGAAGTAGGCCCAACTATACTCAGGTTTGTAAAATATGCCGCTGCTACTTTATTGGTTGGCACAATCGTTCGACTTGTTGGTGTTTCTACCCGCATTGTAATTCCAATAAACCAAGTAGTAACACCAACAAGCAAAATGATTGTGGAAACTGAATGAAGTAGCAGTGAAGAATTCTGCTAAATACAAACCAAAGTATTTGGGCCTCTTCCTTTTTTGAGTGCTCTTTATATTTTTAGTGAACAGCTACACTTTTATGCAGCCATTGTGGAATACTAGCGTAACAAATTTTATATAAAGTGTGTGACTGCCTTCTTGCAACATTTCTATAACAGCAGTTACACTTTTACAGAATCCTTTCTTTGTTCACAAAGTTATGTAACGCTGTAACCTTCTCGTCATAGAATAGTTGTGTCACCGAACCTTCCTAGTCCTAGATGTTACAAGAAAGATTTTTGAAAAATATTTGAAGCTATATACTTTTTTTTTTGGTCCCTCTTTCGAGGTCTAACACTTTCGTAATGATTCATGCTCCACGAATCAGGCCTCATCCGTAACGAGTGAGACTCTTTGAGCAATTTAAGGTTTCGGGTGTGTTGTGACTCGATTCTGAAGTATGCAGCGGCCGCCAGCCTATGGATTTAATAGTCCTCTTTGAGGCCTCCGAGGATCAGGGTCGGCAATTCCCCATCGTTATATATAGTTATACAGTTGTATAGTTATATACTATACTATACACTATATAGTGTACAGTTTACAACTATACACTATATACAGGTATGAACACGCATTCAGTCGCATACCTGTTATCCTCGGGCACAAAGCAGCTGCTGGAGCCTCGAAATGTTTTTGGATCATGGTTCTTCAACAGTCTGAGTTCTTCTTCCTTCTTGAAAACGGGGAAAAAACTTACTTTATTCCTCAGAAAAGTGACAAAAATCATTCTCTAGACTTGGGTTTAATATTTTTAATGAGAAGGAAATATAAGAAGACGCCAGTAAAACTTTATACTTAGAGCGAATGAAAAAATTCGAAATCGTTAAGATTTTAATTTGTAAACTGATAGGCTGACCATTATTGTTTCAAATGCACACCAGATCTCAAGATATGGAAAATTCCATATAAATATTTATTAATAAATATTTTGAAGATTTATAGTTTTGGGTTTGGAACCCTCTAACTTGTCCTGAAATTTAATTGAGTAGAAGAATTGTTTGTTTTGTTAGAAATCCGTATTTTTGTGGTCACACTCAGAAGTTTTTATTTTAAATTCAAGTTTTTCTTCAATGAAACTGAATTATTTTGTAAAAAGTTCAACTAATTTGTATTTAGGAAGTTTCTGTGAAACTTTAAAAATTCCAAATTTATGATTAATTAAATTTTTAACGAAAATAGAATGTTGATTTTCAAGGCGGAAGGATTAATTTTCTACAAACCAGTAAAATTGCAACCCGGAAATCAATTTTTTCTGCAAGAAAGTTTGTTTTTCACAAAAAGTTTAATCGAAAAAGAAAAGTCTATCAGAAAATGTGAAATTCTATACCAACTAGTTTTATTTGCTATCAAATTCCCAAATTGGTAAGCCAAAATGAGGATTTTTTCACAAAGCAGTTGAATTTCCAACCCTTCAATGAAGGGGTTAATTCCCAACTGAGCGGTTCAATTATAAATGAATTAACAACTACAATCATGAATTTCCACCCCAAACAGAACTACATATATTTTTAATTTTTTACAAAGTGGTTTAACTTAAAATGAAACTAAGTGATTCAATTTCCAACGAAAAAAGATGAACTCTGAAAGGAAAATGTTATAGTTGATATTTCTATCAAAAAGTGTTCTTTTCGGAATTGATAGCAAATAAATTCTACTAAAGAATACTAGTAAAAAAATGATTCAACGTAGAACCAAAAAATAGTAAATTTCAACCATGAAGATTAACTTTTGCACCAAAAAATATCAATTTTCAACCAAATATAGAATCTTTGCATTTAAAGTAGAACAATTATTATTTTTTGTCGAAAATCAAGAATTTTGGGCGAGATTGGCCGAACATAACTTCAAATGGTCCGAACCTCCATGTTTTATGAGCAATATTACTGTTTACCGAAAAATATTCGATTCCGGCAAGAATTCCCGTAGATAATCTGAAACCGAGTCTGAAACTGTTCGAATTTGAAAATTTTCTAAAAGTCCGTACTTTTTTTTAAATATCTGATTTTGTCAAGAAAATTTAAAATAACCTATAATTGTTCAAATTTATTTATTAATCCAGAATCGTTTCTAATTTTCAAATGTTTGAATTTGTAAGTTTTTCAGGAGACTCAACTGTTTCTCTTGAAAATCATCCAATTTCGGTGAGAATCCCCTTACTAACCGAAAATCGTTCGATTTTGTAAATTTCTAAAAAGATTTGATTCTTTCTGTGAAAAAATATCCAATTCCGGCGAGAGTTCTCTAGAATGACCTTAAATTTCCCAATTAATCAATTTTTTTTAAAGACCTAACTGTTCTTGTTAATCCAAAAAGAAAGTAAATTTTTTACAGGGTAGTTCAACTTGAAACCAAGTGATTGAATTTTCAACAAAAATATGAGTTCTAGAAGGGAAGTGTAATGGTTGATATTTCAACCAAAAATTTTTTTAATTCAAGATAATAACAAATCAATTCTGTTACATAAGACGGAGAAAAAAAAAGTTGAATCTGCAACAAAAAAATATGGAGTTTTAGCCATAAAGATAGCGAAATTAGGTAACGGCCATGCCACGCTTGAAAAATCAGTTCCAGGCCGATCACTGAAGTTGAGCAGCGTTGGGTGCGGTGAGTGCTTGGATGGGAAACCATCCGAGAATACCGCGTGCCCCTGGTATGTTGGCGGGGGACTGACTAATGGTACAAAAAAACTTTCTAGTTTGGATATATGTACGAAGGAATGATTGATACATTGCTACACCATGTTTAGTTCCATCGCGTTAAGTTCTCCTTAGAATGTTGCTCGTAGGCGAGACGGTCCCAGGGGGGTTCGGAAAGAAGCACTCACCACGCCCCATTCTCGAGCAGAACAATATATGTTTACGCTTCAGCTCCCGTAAGTATGGTCCCAAGGCCGTTGAAAGCAATGCCCGAAATCGGACTAAACATGAAGTGGCAGTGTTTTTAATTTCGAATTGAAAGCTTCTAATATGTAGCTGAAAAATTCGTTTGACTGATTGTAAATTATTTATTTAAATTTGGGAATTTTTTATTTGGCTTTGAATTTTATTTTCAATTCAAAATACAAAGGTATAGTTGAGAGATATTTGTTATTTTTAAATTATTCATTTACGATGTTAAAAAAGAGTCCAAATTTGAATAATAATTGATCAAAATATTATAATTGATTAATTTCACGATTTTAATTTGAAAATAATTTATTTTCAAACTTTAAGGTTAAATTTATGTTACATACTTGAGTTAAAATGTGTTTCATTTTGAAGTTTCAAGTTTTAAAACTTTATGGCTTTGAATTGAATAGTTGCATATAAATTCTGTTTTCTATTAATTATTAAATTGGACAATGTTGAATTTATAAAATTTTCAAATCTAATTAGAAGTGTAAACTGCAAAATTTTGTGTCCTCATGTTTTTGAGCTTTGAATAAAAATTATACAATATTAAACTGCTAAACTGCTCCGGCACTTGTCGCTGATCAATCCCTAGCAATCACCCGGGGTGAAGAACTTTACGAAGACATCGTCCATCACTGTTTACATATAGACACTCAAAATAAGAATGGATCCCATAGGAAGATTTGGAATATCCATTCTTTTTATTCCAATAACATTATACACCAAGTAAAACTCGTTTCTTTATTTTCCTCTGTTTTGGAGTCGCATTTGTACATTTCAACCTTTCTCTCCTCGATCTATCTCTGAGTACGCTTTGTTGAACGTTTTTAAATAATTCTCTGAACATGACCAAACATCCTTTGAGAATCCACTCATACTGACTATCCACTAGCGTTCTACCGCATATATTCCGCAGGACCAACCGCGTTCACTTTACTATTGTCCTTTTCGTGGTAACGTAAACCTAGGTTTCGCTACCATACAGCGCATTTGAATCTGGGCAGTCAAGCTTTCGTCTGAGACAAAAATTTATAATTGTCGATAAAGAAATTTTTTTTTGTAAGCAAATAAAATTTGAATAAAAGCAGACTAGCTGTTCAATAGACGGGGAATTGCTGCTAACTATTCAAGTCCTGATTCAAGTGCAAAAGGATTGGCAATGTATCAACAGTTTAATGTATTCTTCTTTTCATTTTTCATCATTCTACAACAATATGTTATTTATTTGGAAAATTAGTAGGTGAAGAAAAAAAAGAGATGGTGTTTGGTATCTAGTGCACGCCATAGACGCAAAGTGGATTGTCGCAGCACAGTAGTATAGTTTTTAGCATCGATTTGTTTCGGGAAGCTTCCCTATCAGCAGCACTCTACAAATATAATTTGGTGACAGAAAGGCCTCGGACCGAGCCCATTTGTTATAAATCAGTCCTCCTTTCAGCGTACTTTTCGAATGGATCTAATGAGAGAAATTAAATTGGTTCCATTGAATCGCGGTTATTTAGAGTTTTGTCGACTGCTGGTATATTCATTGCAGAGTATTCTGAACGTTCATCGCGATCAGCGTAGAGGCTCGGTAGGCTGAGTAATAATGCAGGTGCAGGTGCATGAGCATTTATAGTAAAGTCTAATGGGGTCAGTGCAAAAAAGGGTTATCCCTCCGCGTATGTACGCATGCACTCGATTAACGCGCCGGTAGATTCGCTTTGAAGAACTGCTGCACTTAAGTGTACTTAAAACCTCCTCTGACTTTGTGCGTGAGTTTCGAATGAATGAGATGAGAGTCATCCCATCCCTTCTCTTCTCTTTCTAACCAATTCCACCTCGCTCAAGTCGCTTGTCGATTCTTATTTTTATCCCGCTCGCAGGCTCTTTTCCCACTCGTTTTTCTTTCTTATTTTTTCTTATTTTTTTTTCTTGAATAACATACTTTCTCTTCCCCTTTCGATCTATTCGTACTCACTATTGTTTACGTTCATGCATGCTAACACAGGAAATTAACTATCAAGATGGTAGAACTCAAGTCTCTATAACAGGCGATTGCTCTCTCGAGACTAGGACTAGAGAATGAATGATGGAAAAAATCAGGAGGGAAAATTTCGAAAGAGTAAAAATAAAATTGGAAGAGTGCGTTGTTTCGTGGCTCACATATGAAGATCCTATTCGAGAGGGATTGAAGAAGGCTTTCCATTTTTATTTTTAGATTCTTAGATTTTCGCATGTAGTAGTTTTTTTTTTTTTTGATTTTGTTGATTACCTAGTCGGACACTCCTAATTTTGAAAATATTGTACTCTATAAATAAATATAAGTATAATTATAAATAATAGTGCAAAATCAAACATTTTAAGCCAAAAATAGAATGTCTTAGAGTGCTTATACGTCTTGAGGAGCTTCCATAAATTATGTCACAGTCC
>WSXT02006297.1:0-14870 GCA_011762715.2 Neuroterus valhalla | reverse complement strand
ACCTCTCTTCTCTTAATTCCTTTATCATTTTGACTATCAGACTTTCTCCCCTCTCTCTCTCTCCGGTGTTTTCTTCTTTAATCTGCTTTTTTTTAAATCTCCCGCCTTCTCTACCTCCTCCTGACTTTCGGCTTCCCAGGCTTGATGAGCGTGACGTGGCTCTGCCTAATAGCTCTAGATTTTTGGTCCTACCCCGTCTGGTGTTTTCTCGACTGGCTTTTGTTACCGGCGTCTCGTGCATGACGTCATTAGCCCCTTCAATATTTACCTCTGTATCCTTCTCGCTCTCATCCACCGTGCCACCTCTCACGCCTCTCTTTCGCTTTGGGTTTAGACTTCGTTCCAAAGGCATGATTCTCCCGCTCTTTTCCACTGAACGAGAAACGCAACCTTTACGAATATTCTCAAACTTCTGACTCTTACCAAATCTACCCTAACCTCAATAATTCGAAACTCACTAACTTTCACCTTTCACACCTCACATACACTCTTTCTTTCACTCCCTTCATTCTCACTCAATCTCACGCCCTTTACTTATCTACTCACCCCACTTTCTCCCGTCTTATTCCTCTTTCCCTTCTCAAAAGCCGAAAAAATATGCGCACCACAAAAACACCGTGTTTCCACTCTCGGTCCTGGAAACGGAAGCCCTATATATATATATACACGCATATTTTTTCAATGATAGAAAAATCGCTTGTGAATGTTGCTTAAATTCCTATTCCTAATTATTCAATTTTCAATAAAATAATACGAACTTTGGACTAATAATATTCTCCAAACATTGGAATCCTAATTATAGAGATTGAATTGTAAAAGTATAAATTTTTCTCCAGATAAGCAATAGAACTTTGTAATTTTTTAGTAACGATAAATCATTTCACTATGAATGCTTGCAATCTCGAGATTGGGAAGCGCCTTTATAGAGGAGATAAAACAATTATTTGGACATTTAGAGAATAAAGAGCGTCTGAAGAGGAGTTGAAAATATACCAAAGTTCACAGAGTGTGGAAAGATAACTTAAAAATTCTACATAGATTATGAAGGTTCAAAGGAGGCGTTAGTAAAACTCCAGAACTCATGGAGGTGGGAGTTAGGTATATTCAAATATTTTCATCTGAACAATCTTTTTTGCTGAAAGTTCATATTTAAGGATTAACGATTTGATGGTTTTGTACAGGCAATTTCAGGTCTACAAAGCCATCATATTATTAATCCTTAAATATGAATTTTTAGAAAAAGAGATTCTGCAGAAGAAAATTAATTGATTTCTTAGAAGAAATAGGTTTCAATTCAAAAAAATTTTCTCAGTCAAGCAGAAAACAAATTTCACATATGTTCTTTAATTCTAAATCGAAGAAGATACAATTTTCATTTAAAAAAAAATGAATCTTCTACATAACAGTTGGATTTCCAACCTGAATTTCAACAAAAGAGTTAAAGTTCCAGCCAAAACAGAGTTTTTTGTAAAGGAGAAAATAAATTTCACCCAAACTGTTAAATTTACAACTAAAAGACAAAATTTCTATCAAAACATATTAATTTAAATTTGAAATTTAATTTTAATTTTAGGGAAGGAAAAATAAAATGTTCACCTATATTGCTAAATTTTTAACTGAAGAAGGTAATATTTCTAACGAAACAGTGTATTTTCAAGGCTTAAAACAACTATTTTCAACAAAAGAATCAAAGTGTCAACCAAAAAAATTATTGTTGTAAAAAAATGTTCAATGCCTAACTACGAAAAGAAGCATTTTCACCAAAGAGAGGAATTTGTAAACTGAATGAATGAATTTTCACGATAGAGTTGAATCAATAACCCTGAATAGGCTTATTTACAACTAATTTGTTGGAATTCCTAATAATATAGTTGAATTTTGGGACCAAAGAGACGAATTTCCAACAAACAATCAAATTTTCAGACGAATATGATGACTTTCTTAAACGGGATTCGAGCCAAATTGACTGACAAAGATTAAATTTTATCAAAAGAGTGGACTTTTCTAGAAAACAGCCGGATTCCCAACTCAAAAATATAGATTCCCAAAAAAAGGCTAATTTGAAACCAAAAAAATCAACGTTTGGAGAAAAAACGAACTTTCTTACTAAATAATCTAACGCAAATGGTTCAATTTTAAACAAACGAACAAAAACTCTACCAATGGAGATGAATATCAGAAAAACAACTTTTCTACAGAACAGTTTAATCATTACCACTAAAATATGAATTTCCAACCGATAATCTTATTTTCCATCAAGTTATCATATTTTCTACTGAACTAATTGAATTTTAAATGCCAAAGACGAGTTTCAAATAAATTGTTTAATTTTATAACAAAATAGATGACTTTACAATTTCACCCAATGTAGTTGAATTATCAACTCAAAAATGTGAATTTTCTCGAATGATTCAATTTTTGAAAAAAAGGAAGACTTCTGAACTTTTGGTGAAAATCCGATACATTCTAATCTAGGGTTGAGCCAGGCTCCAAAATTTTTATTATTTTATTCTTATCAGAGCCCTTTTCATAACTGTGAGGCCCAACTAGACTTTGATAGACGTTTTAATTGAAAATTAATGCAAACCTCAACATTACCTCAAAATAACCTTTCTAGAACTTACTAATCCAGTTGTTCTAGCAAGTATCTTATCACTGACAGAATTCAAATAGGGAAAAATGGGGCAATTCCTACATGGGAAGTTGTAGGAAATAGGTCCTGATGTTCAAACAGATTCAGCCTAAGTTCTCCATCTGAAGATTAATTTTTAAATTACCATATAATGTTGATAAATATTTATACTGTTTTTGTTGAATTTCATTCATTAATAACACTATCACCCAAAAACTTCATTTTTTGATCATTCGAATCCTCCTTAAGTCGAATTTTTTTCGACGTCCAGTGCCACTTCGAATTATAGAAGTTTTACTGTAGTTCAATTTTCTATTTTCAGAATGTTTCGTTTTGACTCACCTCAAATTCAACCTCTTGGTTTTTCAACCTAGACTGAATTTTCAATTATAAGTTTTCAAGATTTTAAATTTTAAATTGAACAACGTGAAGTTAGCTTCTCATTTCGTATCGTACAAGTAGAGCTGGAAACATTCGAAAAAGCTTGAAATTCAGTTTTCCCTGCTAAGAAGTTAAATTTATTATGACTAGAAGCGCCTTAATAAAAATTGTTTAATTTTTAATGGTTTTCAATTCGAAAGAAACGCAAATTTTGAGTGATTGTTATTTGGAGATTCCCTAATTTTGAATGACTTGAATTTCAACGAATACTACCGATGTACAATTTTTACAATTTTTAGTGATATATGTATTTTTCAACAGTATGCAGTTATGGAGCCCTTGAAATAAAACGTTATCAAGTTCGATAAAGTTATAAATTAGTAATGAGGTAAACACCCCTTGCTCTCCTAAAGATTTGAAATGATTACAAATGCTCATGACACCATGAAATGTTAAGGAAAAATTGTTATGTATAACTTTCAACATGTTTTCCTAGAAATATATCCAAAAATAATAATTAGGTTCGAAATTATTGACTTTTTATCCCAACTAAGTCATCTATCTCAAATAATGGATTATTATATAAATTTTTCAAATAGTGAATTTTCGAAGAAGAGCGATTAAAATTGAACTGAAAATATTAGCATTTCTAACGCAATAGTTAAATTTTCAAGTCGAAAAGTCGTATTTTCAAGGGCACATCTGGAAATACGTCAAACCAACGTATTCAAGTTTCCATCTAACAGGAAGTTCTAAATCAACAAAGCAGTCAAATTTCCACAAAAAAATATGATTTGAACAAAAGAGTTTTATTTTGGAAAAACTAAAACTTCAAACCGAATACATACCTTGTCAACGAAGCAATTGCATTTCCAAACCATGAATCGAATTTTAAATATAAGAAAGTAATATTCTTAATCAAATAGTAAAGTTCCCAACAATAAAAATATTAGAACAAGAACAGTTGCGTTTCCAAGAAAAATGTATATTTTTTAAAACGGAAAACTTTCATTTTTGGAAAAGGAGAATGCCTTCAGAAAAGGGTAAATTTTATAACGAATTGATCAATATTTACAAAAAACAGATGCATGTTTCTCCAAACAGCTGTTTTTTCAACCCAATGGTTGAATTTTCTTGTTAAAGAGATGATTCTTTCAGAAGACAGTTGAATTTTCAAACCAACATGTTAAATGTATTTCCAACCGAAATCAGTTGCATTTTTGAAAGCAAGTGTTGATTTTTCACAGCATGGAAAATAAATGCACTTTCAAACCGATCAGTTGAAATCTTGATCCCGCAGGAAGAATTCTTAGCAAAATAGTTGCAGTATCCGAACACAATGATAAATTTAACGGAATATTTGTATTTTCAACAAGAAAGATGCGTTTGACATGAAATATTTCTTGCAAATTCACGCTCAGCTGGTAATCAGTTGCTGCCATGGTGCACATTATATTATTGTTGTTATCTTCAAATTGGATTGTTCAAGATAAAGAGTGTTTTGCGTAAAATTTGCTTCTATTATTTTTATCGAAAGACGTGCTTTTTCTGGAGATAAAAGAGCTTTACTGTGTCGAAAATTCTCAGTCTTCGATTGTAAAATAAGACCTTGGAAATACGTATTGCTAAATATTGTTTTGACGAATCATTGTATTTTTCGAAAAAATAATTATTTGCGTCCAGATTTTGTAAAAAAGAACAGTTTTGATGCAAAAGATTATTAATTATGAACCTCTTAGGAAGTTAGATCAAGTTTTAAACCGATGATTTCATTTACAACCTACCAAAATGCGTTTTCAACTGAACAGTCCATTTTTAAACAAGACAGATCATACTTCGACCGAAAAAAATTTCATTTTTAATACAATAGTTGAATTTCTATGCTAGAAAGACGTATATTTTTCAAGAAAGTTGAACCTTTAAACAAAAAAGTTGAATCCCTAATCGAGAGGTTAAAATCGCAGTCTAAGAGGAAGAATTTTCAAAAAAAAAAGTTGACTATTCTACAAAAGAAGACGACTCTAACAAAATAGTCGAGGCCTAAATACAAATCTAGTAGACATATTTATTGAAAAAGTGAAAAAGCTCTTGTTTTTAACATCAAGTTTACGTAGTTATGTAAAGAACGGATCCCTACTGGGTCCTTGCTAGAAAGTAATACGCATAATCCATCAACAGTGATATTTTGTACATTTGGTAAATAATATTTCCTGATGGGGGAGTAGATTGGACACTTAATAAGAATATGCATCAAGTCCTCTTTTTCGCAAAGATTACATACTTCACATATTTTTTGTAGGTCTATTATTGTCGTGTCATTTTTCGATGTTAACCTAATATTGTATTTAGAAGCAGTTCTAAGTTGTGCGGAAGTGCGTTTGAATTCAAAAGGCAACTTCATAAGCAAATAATGCTCAGGTTTTGTGAAATTTACAAGAAGTTTGCTGTACATCAAACTGAAATTACTTTTTTCAATCTGATGATATCTTGAAGGAGAGTGAATTTGCGGAATCTAACAGCAATCGCGTCAATTTTTTCATTTAATCTGGCACCGTTAAGTTCGAGCAAATTCAGGTTAATCCCTGCTGACTCCAAACATCTTATGAGTTGGCCTGGCCAGTTGTATTTGTGGTTCTTAGCGCAAGCAGTCTTAGCTAAGTTTTGCATACATAACTTGGGATAACGCCATTCTTCCATTTCGAAGACTTGAGCTGCTCACTTAAGAGCCATCTTTAGTATATGATGGGAAACGCAAGTTAATTCCAGTTCCAATCTGACTACAAAGTCAGGTGTGTTTCCAGATAGGCGGAACAAATTTTTGAAGAAACGTACCTGTGCTTTCTCGAAGATAGGTTGTTAAGACGATAGATATAGGACCCATATACTAACGTACTTTTGATGAGGGAATCTTGGATTTTAGCCATAGATGGCCACGAGGAACATTAAGAGCAGATCAAAATACTATTCGCAGAAGCAGAGGCTAAATTAGTCCTGCTTACCGCGTCGCAAGCGGCTTGCTTCGAAACATCAACCCTTGAAAAAGCAGTACCAAGGTAATCAAATATCGGCAAAAATTCTAGAGGACTATCGTCGTATTTTAAGCCTGAAAGCTTATCGCTGATTCTGCCCTATTTGGAGATAGTATATTTTGTTTTTATTTTGTTAACTGTAAGCTTATTAATTGCACAATATTCCTGAAGGGTTAAGCTTTCTGATTGCATCGATTTTAGTGTCAGCAAAAATAATCGAATCATCCGCATATATCAGCAAGATAATGTCCATGTTTCCAAGTATTCGAAGTCCGACCAAACCCTCATCTCTTGAAAATATCTCTCTGTCGGATGTAAGGAGATTGAACATGCTTGGGCTTAGCACTTCCCCCTATAGAACTCCCTCAGTAACGGGTACTTTCTCTGAGAGTCCGCCCCCTGTCTTCACACGGGTTGAAGCTCTATCACATAAGCTTTGTAAGATTCTAATGATTTTTGAGCTTACCTCAAGATTGTAGAGCTTTGACCAGATAAGAGGATGGTTCACAGATGGGAAAGCACGCGAAAAATCTACAATTATGGCATAAAAATGCCTGTTCTTCTCCTGTAAATGAATCTGTGAGATAGCAGTAAGTGTGAATATGTTATCAATACATCCTCTACCGCGACAGAACCGTGATTGTGCTTCCGGAATTATGTGACATAAGGATTCCCATTTTTCCAACCTGAATAGCATAATTTAAGTGGAAATTTTCAGTTGCGAATGTAAAAGAGCGATTGGACGATAATTGTCGGGATTTGTAGGGTCGTGTTTCTTGTAGACCATCTGTGTTACGGATTTGGTCCAATCTCCTGGAATGTATTCATTATGAAATATTTTATTGAATAAAGTTTTGAGGTAGAGGAACCAATTTTGTGGCAAGTTTTGAAGAAACAATTAGAGATCATGTCGGGTTCTGGAGCTTTATTAGATTTACATTTGTTTATTGAATCAAGGATTTCTTGAGATGTGATATCCCCGTCGCGTAGAGGGTGACGTACATATGTGGAACAAGTTGGTGACAAACGTCTCAGAGGAAGTGTTAGATGATAGAAATTTTCCCAGTCTTTGGCGGAAAGAACTGACACGGATCTCTCCTTTCAGCCTCTAAATTTATTCACGGTGCGTCAAAAAGCCAAATCGAATAAGACTCTTTTGGCCTGCCGGAAATCTAGGTCAAACCAGGGTTTATCGCGCTTGGGTTGCCAATGGTTTGAGAATTTTATTTCCCTGCGCATATCCGATTTCTCCGCACAATTCATTATGGCTTCTATGATATTCGTGTTAAGGTAATCAATATCTGAGTTAGCAAAATTGACAGCGAGGCTTTCCGATACATGTAGTTCTTGTACGAAGGTAGCCTGGTTATTCTCATTCCACCTTACATATGTTGAAATTGTTTTGGGAATTTTACATTCATTATATGGGTATTCTATTGAGTCAGTAGGATAACAAGGCTATAACAAAACTGGAAAGTGATCTGATGAAGCAATAGAATGATCGACTTTCAGATCGCTAAGTAGCCCCAGTGCCTCAGTATTACACCAGATTAAATTATTTATATTTTTACCTCCAGAATTAACATAGGTGAATCTGGCTGGGCTGTTACTCCGTGACCTCCCGTTTAATAAAAAGAACACTTTTTCCTCCATCAAACTAACCAGCCTTGTACCCCTCCCATTAAAATTGACATCGTAGCTATTCCGATGAGTATAGAAGTTGGAATGAGCAAATAGTGCTCCCTGACATAAACAGCTCACTCTACAGTTAAAGTCTCCATGAATGATTGTCGCTACGTTATAATGTTTGTCATTTAGTTCACCTAAAAATACCGCAAACAAATTGAGGATCACATCTGAATCTAAGGAAGGACTAAATTAGCATATACCAATGATAAAATTAAAATTTTTTATTGTAAATTCTAACCACTTGACCACTTGATCAACCTTCTAGATTTGTCTTTGATTGCATTGGAATAGACACATTTGAAATTATTCCCTAAAGCTAGATTATTTGGAGCCTGGATGTTACAGGTTTGACTATACCATAAAATTGAAATTATCGAACGAAATTTCAGAGTTTAAAAAACTTACAAATCCATGACAGTTCCAAAACAAGTACCTTGTACTGTCTATTTTCCTGGCGACTTCTTGTTTTGTCGCCATCCTGGGATCTGCTGTTTGCCTGGCTCGATTTGTAAAAAATTATCCAAAGATCCTGATGGTTTTAGTGATTCAAAGGCCTTTGGCTTAGGAGTTCCGGGATTGGCGTTACCACGTGTTGCTTTGGATTGGGTTTGTGGTACCTTTCTTCTGTCATCTTCAGCTGCACGTACTAACAATCCCAGCTTCGAAATTTCGCTGCTTCCGAATCTTTTATCATCGACAAACATCCAGTTGTTGTTGAGTGAAGCCTTCAACCCATTTTCCCGGGCCCTCTTCAGAAATGGGAGCAGGCTTTTTCTTTCTGCTGGGACTTTTTTGGCGTAGTCCTCAGAAATGGAGATGCCTGTCCCTTTTAGTTTCCTCATTTGAGTTAAAATGGATTTTTCATCTCCGAAGGAGCAAAGCTGGATCAAGACAAGACGAGGGAGGCCCGACCTGTTAAAGCCTAGTCGTTTCACTGATTCGAGTTGCTCGAGGCGCATTTCGATGTTGAAATGAGTATTTAAAATCTTACGAACTGCCTGAGAGATGTCTTCGTTGTCCTCTTCGATAATACCGAAGAGGTATGAATGGTCAAATGAAGTCGATTCTCAATTATTACCCGTATTCCCACATGGCACGCTTCCCGAAATAACCTAGTCTTATGATTGAACTGGGTCCCAATGCACAGTGGTTCAAAATCCCACATCTTCTGTCGAAACCTCGAAAATCGGCAGTTTCCGATCAAAACAAAATTCACTATATGTGTGTAAGGTGCATTTCTGTCGAGACATCCAGAAGAGCAGATTTTTATATTCATTAGTTTCGACAAGGTATACGCTCAAAGTCGAACGTTCCGCCGAACGTTTGTTACGCAGCTGAAAACTCTTGCGCGTCCGAGTGAAATGTAGGTGTCGAAAAAAGGCAGTTGTAAGTTGATCAGTATTTCCTGACCTCATGGATTTCATTCTTTATGCCCACTCTTTATATTTCGCGCATTGAAAATTCCGATATTCAATAAAGGATTAGTTATCGAGGCCTCATCAGGCCGTTCCGATTCTTACTGCGTTATACACGTAAAGGTGTCCCCAATAAAATGGCGTTGGAACTTTTTACCCTAGTTTGCCCGTCTTCTTTTCGGAACGACTTCTTCAAGGCGTGCGGCGCACCGTTTCACGTAACTGGCACGGCGCATAGCGGGGGGCTCGTCGCTGGAGCGATACGGAGAATCAGGAGGGAGCTTGCAAGCTTTTTTTGCACGAAGAAATTTCTGAGAATTCTAATCCATGTCGTCGAGTGAGTGTTGATCAACTTATAATCATTAACGGAAATCATCATAAAACTATTTATTTACTTGTAATGGACATAAAAAATTTTTTCTTGAATGGGAATTTTTAAATTTAGTTTCAGGTGATTTATCTCAAGTTGTAATAAATTACCTGTAAAATTAGTGAAAATTACAAAAAATTTTTATAATTTTGGGCAATTTATGAAAATATCTTTGGAAATAATTTGAGGAAATTAAGGGTAATTTACCATAAATTACCTTCGGAATTAGTAAAAATTACAAATTTTTTAAATAAATTTCCGCAAATTTCTTGAAATATCTTTGAATATAATTTGAGGTAATTTATGGTAATTTACCACAATTCACGTGTAAAATTCACCAATTTTTTTTTTTAATTTCCGCAAAGCTATGGAAATTTTTCGCATATACTTTGAGGTAATTTATGGTGATTTACGATGAAGTACCTATAAAATCAGCGAAAATCATCAAAATTTTTTGACGTAAAATGAAAGTTGATTTTCATTCCATACTCTATTTTTTCATGCAAATCGGCCGCCATTTCGTGGCCGCCATTTTGAATTTAGAAAAACAAATATCATTTTCGTATTCAGCGACCCCAAAAACATACGGGAATGTACCGTTTAATACGATTATTACATGTTTAGGGGTTTTGACCGGAAATTTGGGATTTTTACCCACTGTGCGATGGCAAGGAGAGAAACCCACCTGTCTCCTTGGTTTCGATCTGTGCCTAAACCTCAATTAATGAATTTTCCCATCTCTCGTCACGAGTTTCACTATAAAATCCCTTGGAAATCGGAATTAGGCTTTTGTATTTCTCAAGTGCACGTAAACAATTGTCCAAGTGCCATATGGTGCAGGTGGACGTTCAAAGCTGTATCTTTCAAATTTTTCAGATAGGCGTACACGGTTATCATTTTCAGTTGGACGAGCACAGTTATTCCAATCTTTTATGGCCATCTGTTTACGTTAAGAAAAGTTGTTTGAAGCTGTCTGAGTGAAAACTGTGCAAGTGCACGGTTTTGAAAGTGCCATCTGTGCACGAGGGCGCGTACAGTTGTACGTTTTAAGGATTTTAAGTCAGACGTGCACAGTTATCCCAGCCTTAGATGACTGTCTGTGGGCGTTCAAAACTAGACATTCACAGTTGGCTAATAACCATTCGTTTAATCTACTTATACTTTTAGCACGTGCAAAGTTTCCTAAGTGCCATATGTGCACGTGAAGGTGTACAGTTGTACATTTCAAACATTTTTAGTTAAACGTGCACAGGTATCCTAGTCACGTGTGCACGTTGGAAAAGGCGTTCAAAGTTGTCCAAGTGCAAACTGTGCACGTGCACAGTCCGCCAAATACTATTTGTGCACGTGCACAGTTCGCCAAGTACTATTTGTGCACGTGCACAGTTCGTCAAGTACTATTTGTGCACGTGCACAGTTGACTGAGTGATATCAGTGCATGTTCCACTGAAGACGTGCACAGTTGACAATTGGACGGCCGGACTACTGTTCACGTGTACAGTTGACTAATAACCATCTGTACCATCTACTTATATTTTTGTCACGTGCAAAGTTGCCTAATGGCTATATGTGCACGTGAAGGTGTACAGTTGTACCTTTCAAGCTTTTTTAGTTAAACGTGCACAATTATCCTAGTCTTAGCTGGACATCTGTGCACGTCGGAAAATACGTTTGAAGTTGTCCAAGTGCAAACTGTGCAAATATATGAAAAATTAGTGTATAACCCTACAGTGAATTTCTCATCCAAAGGAGATTCCTTTTAAACGAACTTTATTACATGTCTACACAAAACGACACATTCTTGAAGAGATTAATTCATTTTTTACCATGGAGGTTGATCTTAAAAGAACGAATTTATGATAGAAATTAATTTACTATAATTATAAGTAGCGTCCAATTGATTCCTGGTCAAGTTGCAAGCGGTACACTGGTAATCCTGAAGTAAAATGTATCACTTCATATATGAAAAAAAAATTATTATTAGTTATAATTAGACAGAAATTATGGAATGCTAATATTCGCGATATTAGATAATAACACGGATACTCACAATCATTTTGAACACGAGGATAAAGGGTTTGAAGAAGAGAAGGAAAGGGCTAGCACCAAGAAAAAAGTATAGGAAATAGGAAATAGAGAGTGGAAGAAAAAAAGAAGAATCAATCAAAGGTTTGAAATCTCAGGATGAAATAAAATATTTACTGGAATTTTTAGCAGGTGTGGAAAAGAAGATACCGCGAGGCGAGAAACAGGGAAGGGAAGAAGACGAAGAAGAGAATATCATCGAGAGGAAATAGGAACGGTTATAGGATCAGAGAAGGAGGAAAAGGTAGTGGGTATAGATAAAATTCTCAGTGGTGTATGGAATTATGGAGGGAATAAATTGGAGGAGTGAGTGTAATTAATATGCGGGAGGGTATGGCGAAGGAAGGCTGTCCAGAAATATGAGAAGAAAGAATAGTGGTACAAAGCGTAAGTAGAAAGAGGAGAAAGGAAATGACACTGTAGGCGCCTCAGTTAGCTAAGAATTCGCCAATTAACTCCATCCATATGTTAAACATCCAGCAGGACATATCAAACCAATCACTCAGTTGTCCATTTACACTCACACTTGCCTTATTACCATTATATATTGCTCTCATTACTTCAAGAAGTCAATCATTAACTCCATACTGTTTCAGGACTTCCAGAAGCTCAGCAATATACACGTTGTAAATATTTTACCCATCAGGGTTCTTTGTTGTCTAGGCGTTTTAGAATTGGTTCAGACGCATATAATTTCTTTTCTCATAAGCTGTACAGACCTTTTCTAAATACAATATTCAAAATAAGAGGGCCCTGCCACTGCCTACTGTTTCTTTTATATTACCTATTATACTTTTGGAACACTTACCTGCGAAGTTGCACTTTTTATGCTTTTGAATGATAATACACAAATGAGAGCAAAAGATATCGTCTTTCTCTCCTTGACCAACTTAAGTTGACGTAAGCTAGAAATAGGAATCCGGTATTGTATCAAGTTGCTTAGAGGGAAGAATATTTATGCTCTTGGTTGAATCTGAAGCCTAGGGCTCGCTGGCCTTTTGTACCCTAAGGTTATCTCTTGCCTTGCTAAGCTCTGGGTGCCTCTCTCTCCGCGGATCGAAAAACGGTCTTGAAGCATTTCGCTACAACATTCTCATTGTGTTCAGAGCATAGCATCATAGCCACAACAATTTCCCTCGTGATATTCCCGCTGGGCTCTTCTCGGACTGGTTCTCTGATTCCTGCTCATCGATCGCACTTCGAGAAGTTGTGCAACGTCGTCAACAACCTCAACTAAACAGTGAATACATCAAGGTGTGCCTTTTTCCTTTCCCCAGCCAGGTGCCTGCAAGATCGTGTACTGCAAACGAATGAGTAGCAAGCCCGCCTTCGACTCATTTGCATGTGGGCAAAATAGGTCTTTGGCTGGTCTGCTGCGTTGAAGCTTTCCTTGTACTACCATTGCCGCCATGAGGAGTTTCTTCTCTTTTTAACACCCTGAAACACCGCACACTTTAAAAACCTTGATATGCGATTCCGGTTCTCTCCAGCATCTTCCTTCGCATATGGACAGCATGTTAGCGCAGCTGTGCAGTCATTTGTTTGATGATTCTTATCGCTGCGCCTCCAGTACAACACTGTTTATTGGTTGCCTAACATCCCGCGGCCATATGACCTTATCCGCGACATCTGAAACATCGAAGAAGTGTCTCTCATTTTGATCTGGCAATTGATCCAGCTTATCTTTACGTGACTGAATTCTTCAAGTTTAGTTACAACAGCCTCCTTCATTTCGTTGAATGCCACAACGTGTCCCCAGCGATTCGGTCGTGACAAGTTGGTCATTACGTCTTTGCCTGTTTCCATACCTGTTGCTGTTAGATAGTCACTAAAGATCATCTTGCTTCCTCTTTCTCCATTGTGACATGCGGATCCTGGAAGTATACCGAAGATCTAGGCACTAACAATAGCACTCTTCCTTTGTCCCCTACGGTAGTTTAGAGAGCATTCCTAAATTTTATCTCGTTTTCAGGTTTGGCGTTCATTCTGACCAATATGCCACCTCTCCTTGCTTTGATAATCGTGAATACTTCAATTCCAATGCCATCTGTTCCAACCTATGATCTCATGCCTTTTGGGACATCATCATACTTTCCTTTTATTGGAACTACAAAAATGGTTTTGGGGAGTGGGGGCGTTGCGTTTGAGCGATTGCGAGTGATGTGAGATCGTAGATATCCTGATTCTGCGCAATGCCTATTCTTATGTATTCCGGGGTTATGTTATTCAAAAGAAACTCGGAGTGCAACGATTTTAATGTTGAGGGTTAGAGCTGAATCACAAACTGTATTATCCTCTCTGACGACATTTTTAATGCCAATGCACCAAAAAAAATTTTGTCTTGATTGGTGATGGTGGGAATGAGAACAATACTTATATGTTGTTTGTAGCATTTTGGTAACGAACATGCTACTATGGAGGAGGAAGGCGTTTGATACACGTGCGATGAAGATAATTGCTACTTTTGTGACTGCAGCATTAACCTTCAATTCTTTACGAACTTGCTGGAAACCCTTTTAGACACGCTATTAGACCGCCGATACAAATGCCAATTAACAAACTATTCCATGTTTTTGAGGTCGCCTCTTACGAATCTGAATACAGATTTCGAACATTCAAAATGGCGGATTCAATATGGCAGACTAAAAATTCTACATTCTGTCAAATTCGGATAAATTGATGATTACGTAGGTTTTTGAGCTCGCTGATTACGAATCTGAAATCAGATTTCGAAAATTCAAAATGTCGGATCCAATATGGTAGACTGAAAATTCAACATTCTGTCAAATTCAAATAAACAGATGTATCCATGGGTTCTCGAGGTTACTGATTACAAATCCGAAATCAGATTTTGAAGATTCAAAATTGAAGTGCGGATTAACATTGCGGAGATTTGTGACGCTCACGCGGCTACGAATAATGTCATGTGGAAATCCCGTTCAAGTATAACAGGAGAACCACTACATCGAAGCGGTCAGAAACTGACTGGATTTCACTGCGAAGTTTCCAATTATTTCGAAGCGAATTTACTTCTTGATGTAATATTAGTCAATTTCGATTTAGATTTTTATTTGAACGAAATAAAATAGATCATTTTTATTATGATCGTACAATATATTAACATAGGAAAAATATCTGAGAGTACAATGCGCCTCTGTCTTGATATTGCTCTTTAGAGTTCCCATAAGACGTATCATTACATCATATGGTGAAAAATCAACGAATAGGATGAAATAATAGAGGATACTTATAATAATTGCGAAATTACC
>WSXT02006286.1:0-14870 GCA_011762715.2 Neuroterus valhalla | reverse complement strand
ACACACAAAGAAACAAAGAAAAATGTGTATTTAAACGCCTTTTTTTTTTTTTTTTTTTTTTTTTTTTTTTTTTAATTTTCGTATAATAGGGATTCGGTCAGTTCTAAATGAGGCTTGGATTATACCCTGGAAATTTGTTTTTTATAACCTAGAATAAAATTAAAATGCGATACATTACCTACAAAAATGAATTAAATAAAATAATAAATAATTGAATAATCAATCTGATTATTACTAATCAAATAAATAGAATAATTGGAAATAATAATAATAAATTCGTATTTGATCCCAAAAAACTGTTTTCTGGGGTCCGCAGGGATGCGCAGCATGTTTTTATGGATTTTGGATCTTAATAACATTAGTAACACTCTACACTGTACAGGATTCTGAAATATCCTGGAAAGATAACTATTTCGATACTTTTTGTTGGGTTATGAGATTCACATGCGCCTTTGGAACGTTCACACGCAACACTCATTTAAACATGCAGTATATGATATTTTAAACAAGTTGTTTATATGAAAATGATCTACATACCTTCGAAATTATCCTCCATTAAACCGTTTTGAAATCGGCAGTGTGGAAGAAAGAATATATCACTTTGCAGGAGTTCAATATTCTGGAGCACCAAATCGCACTGTACTTCTCTCCAGAACGGTTAAGTTCCGACTGACCGCAAGCAAATATCTGAGTGTTATAAACCGGTTTCAGGATGGCACAGGGTGCAGAAACACCTATTGTACGCAATGCAGTTCACGAAAGTGAAAAAAAGTTAATTTTTTCATTTTTGCCGTTTTTTTTTAATTCTAGCCCACTGTGCGCCGTCAACGAGAAAAAAGCAAAAATACTAGTAAAAGAAAGCAAGGATAGAATCGAAACGGAAGAAGATACGAACATGCAAATTGATTTTCAAGGAAATGAGAAACTATTCTGGAAATGGGTTAAGGGGACTAGAGAAGGGAATACTAGGGTTGAGGTGGTCGTTATTAAGAATGCTGACGGTGAAATGGTATGGAATTCCGAAAAAGTGAAAGACTGTATTTGCGACTTTTTCAAGAAGCTGTCTGGAAGTGAAGCCGCGGAGCGTAACAACAGCGACACAGACACGGATACGTTAGACAATTCCGATGTAAGTGACGGAAGCACAATCGGTATCGACGACATTATTTCCGTTATGAAAAAACTAAAGAATGGTAAGGCTGCCGGTGTGGATCGTATTTCCTCTGAAATGCTCAAGTTCGGTGGCGGAAACTTGATTATGTGGCTATGTGAATTCATTAATCTGAAAACTGTGAATAGCGAAGTTCTGAGTGATTGGAAAATGTCGATTATTGTCCCAATCTACAACAGAAAGGGGGATCCAGGCCACTGTCATAATAATAGAGCGATTAGCGTTCTTAGTTCTGTGGCAAAAATATTTACCAAAATACTTATTGATAAAGTCATGGGAGTAACAAAGGAAAGGATATGGGAAGTTCAATGTGGATTTATGCCAGGAAGATCATGTGTGGATCAGATATTTAGCTTGAGAGAATTCACAGAAAAAGCTTTAGAGTAAACAAAAAAGTTTTCTGTGCGTTTGTGGATCAGGGAAAAGCTTTCGATAAGGTAAATAGAGTAAAACTTTAGGAGGTCCTCAAAGAATATGGAGTAAATGGGTGGCTTCTGAAAGCAAAACAAGCAATGCATTATGGAAGCAAAGCAAGTGTGAGAGTAAATGGAAAACTGAGCGTTTGGTTTGATATGAGGCAGGGCGTTAGTCAAGGATGCGTTATGTCCACTTGGATGTTTAATATATACATGCACAAATGTCTGAGAATGGCTCTCTTTGACGAGGAAGGTGTTGATCTTGGGACAGTGAAAGTTCGTGGCCTTGCGTTTGCAGATGACAAGATCGTTACGTCAGAATCAGCCGAAGATTTGCAGAGGATGTTGAGCAGACTAGATACCAGCATCAAGAGCATGGGTCTTAACATCAACGTGAATAAAACAAAAATTATGGAGTTTGAAAGTAGGGATGCGAAAACAAATTGCAATATTACATTAAATGGGGATAGGATAGAACAAGTTGATACTTTCGTGTATCTTGGAAGTCTATTCACTCCTGACGCGAAGATAGATGCAGAGATTTCCAGACGTATAATTGAGGCAGACTGAAGAAGAAGTGGATAGAATGTGTGAATGAGACCCTAAAAAAAGAAGTATAAAGAGCTGTAGAAAAACAAGAGGGATGTGAGGGATGTTCGGATAGTAACTGTATGTAAGAAAAAGTGTGAAGCCTGAAAGGAACGATTTTGGATACTAATTGGCCTGTGTAAAGATATCGCTTAGTGGATTATTTTGATGGCTTCGCGAAACTCTTTGTACGGGGTGTTTGCTAGAGAGATCAGGAAGCGACCCGTGTCGTACCGATGTTGCACAGGACGAGTGCGTCGTTTGCAAGCAGAAGCAGGCTGGACTTACTTTTGCTGTGTATTGTTTTTTTTTATATGAGGCCCTACCTCTCATGTTGCCGAAGTAGCCTCGCATATATTCATTCTGCTGAACAATTTAATTAAAGCCTCTGTTTATCCAGAATGCTGCGTACCAAGCGAGGCTTTTGGATTAAAGAATTAAGATTAAAAATTAAATCAGTTTTTTTTCTGTATGCAAAAAACACACAATGAATTCTAAAACATATCTAATACCTATCCCTGCCTCCTTCCCATACACATCCCTTCTTCGAAATTTCCCATGTCGATTCCACTTCCAAATCTTTACCTAATAATTCCTTATTCTCCAGTAGTACAATGGGACTGGAACAAGACGAGTAACGCTTACCCCGAAAGAGATTTGGCCTAATGGTAAAATAATAATGATAATAAAGTATATATGAATCATGAAGATTTATATTGATCTCATCTCCATGTCATTAAGAAAATTTAATCCTATTAATCTACTTTCGCGAGAACCTTTTTTATTCCACAGGAATGTGCGATGCCACTTCGTACACCAATCTTAAATTTGTTGAGAACCCTGACAAAATTTTCCAGGCATCATTCACAATGATTCGGAATATATTCTTGTCCGGTACTATCTCTGCCAGTAGGAAATTAAACCTTTATAAATTTGAAAAGTCAGAAATACAATATCAATACGATTCCTTGAAAAAATTGAATATTATTGTTTGCATGATATCATCATATGCGCGTCGCATATTGCACACATATTGTGAAGGCATATGTGATGGCGAAATGCATCTCATAACGCCCGCAGATGCGTGCCTATCATTTCTTGATGGCAAAATGGATACTCTCTCGTACGCACAGCATGAGAATCGGAAAATGCAGGTAATGTGCATATCTAGAATGTTATCTAGGAATATTCAATCAACATGAAAATATTGTTGAAAAATCAAAAAATATGATTATAATGAGCAATTTTTTAGGTCTCAAAGTTCAGCATTTCGGGAAATGGCTTCCAACACCTAAATCGTACCTCAACTTCAGGACATGCTGTATTGAAACTGGTCAAGAATTTTTGAAGAACGTTCATATGTAATTTAAGTGTATTATTTTTATCAACTTATTCATGCATTAAGGATTTCATATTTATTAATTTTATCAACTTTTTCAATTATTGTTCTATTCCTAAAAATATTTTTTATTGATCCAACATTCGATTAGAAAAACGGAAGGAGCCATGGTCAGCCGTAAAATGAGGAAATTCTAAGATATCCTTGGAGGACTCATGTATTGATTCTCATAAAAGATTTTTGCAAGAGATTGCGAGTTTCAAATTGCGACGCTTATTACCAGTGATGAGCAGGCAGGGATCGACGCGCATCGTAGCGCGCATTCATCTATTACGACACTTTGGTTTATTATTTTAGGGTACTTCCTCTGAACAATCGCTTCTCTTCACGATATATGAAGCTTTGAGATGCGAACAAAATTCTCAGATGAGTGTTGTATTTCCTTCATTAATTCGAATATTCTGGTACTAACTACGTATTCACTCGCAACTTTTGTAGAGAAATATATACATCGTAGTTGAATTATGAAAACGACTTGATAGGTAACTTGTTAAATTTGGAAATTGAATTCTAAAAATAATAATAACAGATTTGACTTTGTTAATGAAGATGTTGTGAATGTATCATGAAGATGTAAATTTATCAGGAGAAAGCATAGTAAACGTATGGTAAACTAGGGACATTTTCATCAGTATATATAAAATAAACATTGGTTTTACAACCACCGCAGGGTCTGCCTCGGAGCAACCTATATCTAGGAAAATGGCACAAGCTACCAGTCGAACCGCGGTTAAATACACCTATGGCCATGTCTCACGACCGTGAGATGAGTGATCACATGCCCGACAAAATCACAACGATGGGCCGGCGGAACTCTCGTTTGTCCTAAGGATACGGAGCGACCCAAGTATGACTGTTATTTGCATCCATCCGGCAAGTGCCAAGGAATATTTTTGGCACACGGGGATGGCTTTGAGGTTGCTAACCAGTGAAGGCGTCGCACCTCCAAGAGCACCAATGATGAGAACAATTGATTTAACCGAATATCCTCGATTATGTTGTTGTAGGTGTTCTCTCAGATCTTTGTATCTCTCCTTCTCCTCCGGTTCCTTGCCTTTGATGCTTTAGTCAGCCGAGAATTCGATCATGAACATAGTTCGGTCACGCTTGTCAAGGAGCACGATGTCGGGTCTTGTGTATTGGATTGGGGCTATTGTCGAGAAATCGTAGTTCCAGTGGATTCGGCACTCCTCGTTCTCAACAATAGACTCTATCCCCCTTGGAGCGTTCGGCAGGGCAGGGTTGCGGCCAACGCCATAAGAACGACAAAGATGGTGCTGAAGCACTCTCAAGCCAGCATTGTGTCTGAACAGATACGTCGTTCCTGCATGATCAGGGCAATTCTATAGTTTATGCCATATGTGCTCAGGGAGTTTCAGACACGCCCTGCACCTATCGCTGGGAACCTCTTGACGTAATATGCTCCTACGGTACGCTAATGTAGAAATTACACCGTCCTGACACGCGAAAATAAAACTTTCTGTTCCTGAATTTAGTCGAGATGATTTGAGGAAAGCAAACGTTGACTCATGTGACAAGGACTGATCTTGAACAATTTTGTAAAAGTTTCCGTGCATCACCTTGTCTTAATGTTGTTATAGGAAATTTTTGTCTTCCGCTTTCTTCACCTGTGTTTTGAGAAGTGAGTCATCTTGACGGAGTAATGCACTTTCCTCACTTCTGATGTTAACGTTCAGGCCAAGAGTTTCAGCTGCCTGCTCCGCGGCTTTGTAAAGGAACGCTCCTTCCCCACTCATTTCGTGATTCCTGACCATCGCCAGGAGAGGATCTCTACTGTTTGCGATGATACGAACAGTACTAAGGATGATTCGGTTGTATAGGCATTCAAGATTGAGAAGTCCGCCTTTACGGCGTGTGATGTATAAGCGTGGAATGGACGAGTTGATAAGCAAGCTTTTCTTCATATGCATCATTTTGCGCGTGGTTATGTCAAGGCCCCTGAGCTCCTTTTTCTTCCATGGAACCACTCCAAACGAATAGAGTAGAACTGGGACGGCAAGCATGTTAGTCGCAAATATCTTGTTCAACGACGACATGTTGGATGACCAAATCCGTCGGAGCAGGTGTTTGTATCTGCTTTGGAAAGCCTTTTTTATTGATGCTGTATTCTGAATGATGTTGTATCCATACCGATTTCTCGTGTGTACCTCCCCACGATACTAAGAACATCTTCAAGATGCTCTTTTCCATAGGACTAGATCTTTGAGTCATCCATATAAAATATATGAGTGACCTTTTGCTCACGAACATCAGTTTTGCAACAGGGGTATCCATGAGAATCACTGAGTGCGAGAGATAGAAGCAATAGTGAAAGACACCTCTGTGGAAAGTGACACTGTTGGTAGTCACACCATATTTTCCAGAAGTGATAGTAAATATGATCTTCCAAAGGAGCATCAATTTTAATATGCATTCTACTATATTTGCGTGAACCTTCGATCTTTTCAACAGACAGATGATGAGTCTATGGGAAGTTGAAATAATAGCTTTCTGGTAGTGAATCCAGGCCATCGACAGACTGCGCTTGTGGTTTGCAGTATCTTTGTAGACACTCCTATCGATCAGCAGGTTTTCCCGACAGTCTGCTGCGCCTCTTTTTGATCTCTATTGTTCGTCAATCTCAATCCACACGAGTCTAATTATCTGAACAATCCTGTAATTCAGGATAGATATATGATCTTATACAACGTGTTCAGACACAATATTGGCATGTAATTCTTTGGGTTGGACAAGTCGCCTTTTTCGGGTAGGAGAACAGTGCGTCCTTACACCAGCCACTGCGGAATAGGGATCTCAGACTTTCAATATGAGGTAAAGTTGCGGGCCAGATAATGGTGTGTGGAAGTGAACTTCTTCTACTGAAGCTTCTGAATACAATCCGGATCAGCAACGGAGAAGTTCTCCGTGTCCCTTAATACTTTCTCTTCCTCCTCAGCTGTGATTTATGGGCATTCCCTCTCGGATATTATGAGGTTATTGCACAGCTCCTTTGAACATATTCTTTTCTCAGTCCTTTCATTCGATGGATGTTTCACTTCGTGAATCTCCCGTCGCTGAAGAGGCTGGATGGATCAGCGAGAGACTTTTGTTTCTCCCTTACCCATACCTTCCTCTTTTTAGTTATCTTCCTTGCGTCAGATAGTACAAGTATTTTGTCAACAATGTGCTGCTCGATGGTCATCAGCTTTGACATTTTCAAAGTGTGATGATGCATCCTTATCTCATGAGCGAACTTTTCGACCCTTGCCGTAAAAGGCTCACCGGATTTTATGTAGTGTATCACACACTAGTTACGGGACGCGTTTTTTCTTGCTCAGCCAATGGTAACATCCATTCCAGCCAGATCATGGGGCTTGGGAAGACCCTGAATTTCAATGTTTCTCCTTGTCCTAAAAGAGCCATCTTTCTCTCAAAGGAAGCCTTGTTCCAGCAGTTGGTCTCAATATTGCTTCCTGATTTTCGTCTGCGGCTTGTTCTTGCAGTGGTTGAGGAAGCGTTCCGCGTACATCACTTGTTCGCAATCTCTTAGCGGGTCATGCAACCTCTTCGGTTAAGGACAGTACTGGCATCATAGTAACTAAGCACGTCATTATGAAGTTGATCCGTCCATAAAAAACGCCGATTTTTTCGCCGGTTCGTCATCAGGTTTCTATCTAATTCAGCACCCCAAACTCTGGAACGATCGGCAATACTGGCCAAACCATTGCCGAGTGCTCTGCGCGTTCGATCATTTTGAACCGCATTCATACCTCGATTTGGGTTTTGTGTTTCCGTAGTTATTCCTTTGAGTAGCTAGGGAAGGGGTTGTCCACCATCGCAGAGCCCCGCATGCAGGAGTAAGGCTGCATACTCCAGAAGGTCGGCTGGTATCCTGGAGACACCGTAAAGGACTAAACATCCAGGTGCCATTCAGCTTTCAGCACGGTTTTTAACGCCTTAGCTTGCAGGTTTTTCCTCCGAGACCATCCCTGGACAATTGTCCGCGACTGCTCATTAGTTTTCGTAACCATATTCAGAAAAAACCGTCGGCACAGGGCCCCTCTATCCGCATCCTGAGGACACTTTCAGTGTGTTCCAGAGTTTCGCAGGAAGATGATGCGTGCGCGAAAATAGCGAGCACTTATTGGGTATTTACAACCCTCAACAGTTCAAAAACTATTGATCGTACGTACAAGGAATATGATGAGTTCAGGGTCACCCTGTATATACATATATATGAGACGATGGCTATTTTAGGACAAGGAAAAACGTTAACATTCAGGTTTTTCCAAAGCCCCATGATCTGGCTGAATTGGATGCTACCCTTTGTGAAGATCTCTCGGAAGATGCCGACCTCTGGACCATCACATGTTCAGTTTATGATGCGGCGAGAGCTTTGGCTAATTCAAATCGAAGGTCCAAATCAACGATTGATGAAGAAACCAAAGAGCGCTTGCATCAACTAAACAAGAAGATTGGCTGGGCAAGACGAAACGCGTCCCGTATGCAGTGGTTGATTGACTACGTAAAATCTGGTTAGCCTTTTACGGCAAGGGTCCGAAAGTTCGCTCATGAAATGAGTATCCATCATCACACATTGAAAATGTCAAAGCTGATGACCATCAAACAGCACATTGTTGAACCGGTGTTTTATTTTATATGTATAAAGAGTGACACTCAACTCATCATATTGCTTGTATGTACGATTAACAGTTTTTTTACCTTTTTTCGGTTGTTAATACCAAATAGGAGCTCGCTATTCTAACGCACGCATGATCAACCTGCTAAACTCTGGAACACAGTTCACTTCCATAGAGTGCAGAGAGTCGCGACTATCAAATCAGAGACGAACAATTTATGAGCAACCTGAAATTCTCAAAACATGTCACCTCATTGGTTTAGTGGTTCCTCTGATTTGAATGAGAAGCATGGATACTAGTTTCGGACAATTTTCATTGATTACGTTGGTCAAAATTTATCCATACAGAAAAAGTAACACACTTTGATACCCAAAAAAGTTTCTGTTAAATAACACGTAGCAAAACTACGAAAAACCGAACATTCGTGCATCCAGGTCCGCAGTCTTTCTAACGAACTTATTATCAAAATTTTATTATCACTTTGATATTTCACAGAGTTCCTGGAACATAACTTTCAATAAACCAGCAACAAACTCAACACTCGTGAATCCAAGGTGACATTTTTTATTACATGTTATTTTATTATTACATTGTTATTTTATTACATGTTATTACATGTCAAAACATGTTTTCTAACAACATAAAGAGAGAACTGTTGCAACTCGATGAAATGGAGCATGTTCTGAGTATCAGATAAGGTACGAAAATGTCCTCTGGTAACATTCATGTAATTGAAAGAGATACATAAGTATTCGCCGTTAAAGTGAAACATTGTCTTTTGTGTTTCCCGATAGAAAAACTACCCAACAAACTCTTCAAACTTGTAATCCTATCATGCTACCAGAAGTAGTTTGCTTTCTTCAGAATCCAGAAAATGGTGAATGATTTCTATGTCCTGTGCCATTTATTGAATTTTCGAATATAGATCAGAGTTTTCTATCAGAAAAATTCGTGACAAATAAGTTTAAATGTCACGGCCAGATGTGGATGACTATTCTCTAAGTATCACATGCGGTGTAAACAATTTCTTAATTTCGGTGCCATGAATGCATTTCGAATCTCAAAAGCTGTTTGTGCAGTTTTTCCATCTCAAATACAAGCAGCAAGGTTTTACTCTGGTGACGAACGCTTATCTATTTCTTGAAATTCAGTAAACATCACAAATTTCAGAAATGATTTCTACTTTTCATGATTTTTCAAAAAAGGCACAACTTCTGGTGGCATGATTAGAACTCAAGTTGCTGGACAGGTCGGAAAAGATACGAATTATTCAAAGTTGTCCACGCATTCGGAAAATACTGCGTCACATTCAATTGCATACTACAGTTTTTGTTTCTAGAGCTTTTTTAATTTTCTGACGATAAGAACCTTAAAATTTAGCTGATTTTAAAAGCTATACGACGAAGCGGAAGGTGGAAATTTTATAGCAAGAAGAATTGCTACATTTTTCTTACCCTTGCTCAAAATTTACAAGGGAGAACTCTAACTGGAATTCACAAGTTCTTTTTATTTTCACACAACATATGGGTAAGAAAAGGTGTTTTCTGCACAATTCACGAATATTCAATTTGTTGTTAGTTTTGATACTAGTCATGTAACAGAAGCTCTGCAAAGAATGACATTGTGTGCCTTTTTTGTTAGAAGGCGTGGTTTATTATCCTAACCTTGCTTAAAATTTTCTGTAAGAAGACTGTTTGCTTGGAACACGAATGTTCAGTTTGTTGTAAGCCTCGTTGCAAGCTATGAAACAGAAAATCTGCGAGGTATCAGAGTGTGTGGCTCTGCTCTCAGGAAACGTGTTTTGTAATTTTAATTTTTATAACAAGTTCATTAGAAACATTGTTACCGTGAATTCACGTGTGTCGAGTTTGTTGTTGGTTCCATTAAAAATTATTTAACAGATACTCTGCGGGGAATTGAAGTGTATGCTTTTTTGTTAGGAAACGTGTTTTGTACTTTTAATTTTGATAATGAGTTCGTTAGAATGCATGTTACGCTGTATTCACGAGTGTTAGGTTTGTTGTTATTTTATTAATAGCTATGTAAAAGAAACTCTGCCAGGAGTCAAAGTGTATGTCTGTGTTCCTAGGAAACATGTTTTGCAATTCTAATTATGATTAGAAGGTCATTAGAAACATTGTTACCTTGAATTCACCATTGCTATCTTAGATTCAAGAACGTTAGGTTTGTTGTTTGTTCTATTGCAAGTTATGTAATAAAAACTCCGCAATGAATCAAAGTATCTCGCTTTCTTTTCAAACGTCACGATGAATCAAAGTGTCTGCCTTTGTTTTAAGAAAAGTTGTTTTGTCATTTTGGTCTCGCTAATAAGTTCGTTTAAAAGACTGTCAACCTGGATGCACGAATGTTCAGTTTTTGTAGTTTTGCTACGATTTATTTGTCAGAAACTTTGCGGGGTATCAAAGTATGTTACTTTTACTGTATGGATCAATTTTGACCAACGTAATCAATCAAAGTTTTCTGAAACTAGTATCCTTGCTTCTCATCTCAATCGCCGACCACTAAACCAATGAGGGTGATATGTTTTGAATATTTAGGTTGCTCCGGGGTTGTTTACCTCTGATCTGATTGTCACGACTCTCTTCACTGTATTGAAGTGTTCAAGTGTTCACTGTGTTCCAGAGTTCGCGCAGGATTTTGACGCATGCGCGAGAATAGCGAGCTCCTATTGGGTATTCACAACCCTCGATAGTTCAAAAACTATTGATCGTACAACATTTTGAAACTATAATTTTTTGTTCAGTTTTGCGCAAGGAATTCGTACGTACAATGGATATACAAGTATAGCATCGTGCGACGATGGCCAGAGCAACAGATGGCGCGTGCCTCTGCCTCTAAAAATCAAAGAGAGAGGACCACTGCCAGGCCGGGGACAGTCATCAGCAGAAAAAAGTCAAGCCGTCTCAACCTAAACCTCTTAACCACCCTCTTCACCGAAAGACTACCCACTTCACATCCAATCTCCGACCTATCACTCACTTTCCACCAAAGCACCCCATTTTCATCCAGCCTACTCACAACCTACTTCTCATTGAAGTATTGACTTTTTACCCAAGTCACACTTTTTACTCAACCACCAACTAATTTCTCTAAATCACCACCGAAAGCATTTCTTCTCAATTCTCCTTCATAAAATACTTACCCTCTTACTTCTACAGGGATGTATCATACAAATTAAGTGAATTAGATGATGAAACATCATTTTTTCTCTGAATAGTAATTTGAATATTCACAATTCTTTATTCGCGAACGTGAAAGACGCCACCAATATATACACTTTAGAACAGTAGAATAGAAGAATGTGGTCATTTTGACCGAATTCCGCCAAAAAAACTTCTTTCTGTTTAACATATTATACGATTGATAATTTGCAAACTGGAATGCACATGAGTTAAACGAATTTGGCATGATTGCAGCATTCCGATTCTTTAAGGTTCCTTGGAAATCCTCTGCATAGCGCATAATAGGCTGGTAAAGAACACGATTCCATCCAAAGGTCCATTTTTCCTTATAATTTTTCAATCAAAATTGAAGAGGCCCCGCCTCCGCCATTGCAAATTGATGCAATGCCTTTTTCACCAGTCCTCAAAGCATGAACCAAATGTACAATAAGTCTAGCACCGGACATTCTGAAAAAATTAAGAATGATTATTAAATATAACATGCAATTAATAATTTATGTAGTATTATGTTATAGTAGGACATGCAGAACCCTTTATTGGCATCATCATATCTCTGAATGATGTTGTCAGTTTGGATTCTGGAGATTTTCTCGCAATGAGTGTTTCATTTTTAAGTGCAATGCTCGCCAAATGTGTGACAAGATGCTTGCTTGCTTGAACCTTAGTAAATGAGACAGACTGCTTTATCTTCTGCAATGCGATTAGGCTGGTATGGGAAATTGAGTTGAAATTTCTTATTTCGAAATACGGGCTTGAAGAAAATAAGGTGCAGCCTCTTTTCTTCCTCTTTGAAAACTTGTTCGGCTAATAGTTCTTGAAATAATAGTAAAAAAGGATCTTTTTCTGAATCAACTTTTATTTAGGTTTTTGCCTTCAAATAGTTATCAAGTTGGATCCAGGTCTAGATGAGATTCCAAATGAAGTGCGGAAATATGGGGGAAATAAACTAAAGGAATGGGCGTGGATAATGTGCAATAGGGTATGGAGAGAAGAGGGTTGGCCAGAGATATGGAAAGAAGAAATAGTGGTACCGATATTTAAAAAAGGCAAAGGAGAGAAGGTCAAGGATTATAAGGGAGTGACGCTAATGCCAAAATTGTACAAGTTGTATGTAACGGTATTATCGGAGAAAATAAAGAAAGAAGTAGAGGAAAAAGAGACAGTGCCACCAAATCAGACGGGGTTTAGGAAAGGAATGGGAGTAATGGACAACATATGCGTTCTAGATTATATAATAAATAGGAGGGTTAAAAAGGTGAAGGGGGGAATGATAGCTAAGTTTGTAGACCTAAAAGCGGCGTTCGATTCTCAAGACCGGGAAGAAATAGAAAAGGTGATGGTAAAAAAAAGTATATAGGAAGGTCTAATAAAGAGAGTTTCAGAAATATTTCGTGAGACAAAAAGCAGGGTACGAGTAGCCGATCAAGTACGCCATAGTTTCTGGTTGGTGAGAGGCATGAGGCAAGGTTGTCCTCTGAGCGCACTATTATTTAATATCTTGATCTCAGAGTTGGAAGAAGCAATGAACAGGAAAGGATGGGGAGGTGTAAAGGTTGCTAGCAAATGGAGATCAGAAGGCGCATATAAGAGAAAGAGTAAAAAAAGCGGCAGAGGTAATAAAGCAGGTATAGGAAATAGCAAAAACAAGATTCAAGAAAGATTGGAAAAGGAGAATGTGATTGTTCGATACCCAAGTATGGCCACTTTCAGGATATAAAGCGGAAATATGGAAACATATATAATGTATATATGCAACCTTGGTATATAATTTTGACATTTTGAAATAATTTGTTTGACTATTATCTGAATGTTTTCAAATTTATTTTAACATTTTTCTATGAAAGAAAGTTTGTAATGTTCCCGCGTGATATCGTGTTTGGAATAAACTTCTACATGGCCAGATGGCGCTTCCTTTATGTTCGTTTAGGCAGGTCATTCATGATCAGCTGATCAGTTGTTTATTTCTGAAGTGACATCGATCAATATGTGCCGGTGTGTGTTTTTGCATAGTTTTCATGTCGTTTCGTGATTACAATAGACAAGAAACCTTAAAAATGAAAGGAAATCTGTCATAATAAATGTTAATTCCTAAAGTTTTGTATTCTGACTTGTGTTCCTTAATCGATAATTTATTGATACCTACTGAAATTTTGAGCTTATAACATCCTTTTCAGAGCGGTGAATTTTTCTCATATTTTTATATTTTCTAATTGACTCAATTTAAAAAAACAAGCTTTCCACGGTTTACTTTTGCATTTTTGTTCACAATCGTTCTGGATTTAAAAATGCTATGCCTTTGGCATAACATCGAAATTAGTTTTTGAATTTATTTGAGGTTACCGGTGCGCAGCCCTATCTGATAGTAAAGTATTTAAAATTAACAATAAATGTATATTAAATTGCTGATTATCTATTTTAGGATCATTACCTACTGGGGGGGAGGTCTCTCCTATGTTAAAAGATTTTGAATTGGAAACGTCCCAAAGAATGGAAATTTCTACATAAGGTAAAATTGAAAAACAAAGATGAATATTTCGAATGGGACGAGAGAAACAATATCATCTTATAAAGAGTAAGTAGTTTTTACTCTTTTTTTAGATTGATTTTCCATGCAAGCTTCGACATTTTCAACTATATTATCATTCAACATACCTCAGAGTATAAATTTAATTTCAAAGAATATTTATTCAGATATGAATTTGTTGAAGCAATTTTAGTAGAAAAAACAGGATTAGCCGAAAAGATCAATAAATATTTTTTTGGATTACGAAAGCTAGAGGCTTCTAATCGAGTTTCTAGGAATCTTAACAAAAAAGAAGGGTGAAGAAGGTTCAAGTTTGGACGGAATTGAAATGGATCCAATTTTCAATCCGAAATTGATGTAAGTTAAGACCAACTACTTAAATTAAAAAGAAAGAATAACCTCAATAATAGTTCTTTCAATAGGGAGTTTATCAATGGAATGACTGTTTGAGCTTTTGGGGTCCACAATGAATTTCATACTCATGCAACTAACGTCTGTTTCTTTCTGAATCACGAAATGTAGCTAGCTGAGACAAAAAGTACGAATAAACAGTAAGTGTATTCAATATTTAATTTTGTATGCATACAATCATTTTTCGAAGTTGAAGGAAAAGTTAAATTTCAATTTTATTCTTATTCAGTTCGTACAGGGCATTCACTCGTATGAAAGAATAACTTTTGGAGGCTTTAGAAATGTAAAATATAGTCTTCTAAAACCAAAAAGAAGGGCTCGAGAGACAGAATCATCTCTTAGATCGTGAACTGAAATTGGACAACGTGTCATTCCGGAATAGATCATCTAGACGCCGGTGCGACGTGATTTCAAAATATGCGATATTAGGATATTCTGTTCCTAGAGGTTTTCTGAGTCGAATTTAACTATTTATAAGCAGTGATATTTGATTCCTTCTGTAAAAAGGAATTTCGAAT
>WSXT02006275.1:3307-14870 GCA_011762715.2 Neuroterus valhalla | reverse complement strand
CCAAACCCCCCGCACCGTCTCGTCCACGAGCCATCCACGATCTCATTTCGAAGAAGGAGCGAGTTTGGGTGGATTCATTTTGAGGTTGCGGTGTAAATAATTCAAAAATAATCGTTCAAACTGTTTACTTGCTGTTATAAAAATACGACTCCTATTGTATAAGGTCGAAGTTTTTCAGATTCATCTAGTTGTGAACTTGTTCAGATTGAACGGTTCCATTTTTAAAAATTCTGGTTTTATTGGGAATATATATGTTTTTTTTAATTTATCAATTTAAAATGTAAGAACTATGCAAGGTTTTCCATAAATTATTCAATATCTTCAAACATGCTTTAATATATTATTGATATTTCATCTCCTCAAATGGAATAGATTAGAATAATTGACGATCAGCATTCGAAAACCTTAATTACATATATTTGTTTCCTAATATTCAATAAATTATTAAGGTTTACTGGATACTTGTATACAATCGTTGTGTTTTTTGTCCATGGAACCATGTAATAAAAAAATATAACTCCCAAAATAAAAAGAGTAATAATTTGAATATCAATAATGAAATAAAAATACTCTCCTTTCGGTAATCGACTGCGTTCGGTTTTCCGCAGTTTTCCACTTCCCTGACCAAGTGATCAGGAGAATGTGAGAGTTTTAAATAAAAATCAGGCTGCAGACGGTAGGGGTTCCAGAAATTAAAAATCCCACAGGATTGAATACGTCAGGCATTGCTTGAAGGTTTATTATGAGAGTTGGGTTCATTGGGTTTTCGGGAAAAGATTCGGATTGAAGGGTTCAATGTATGAAGATCAAAATTCAGTATGAATTATATTTTGATAGTAATTGATAATAAATATTTTCGTTCGAGTTGACGGTATTCTTCCAAATTTTTTTCGGCTTTTTCTTTTGGGTTTTTGCTACTAATCAACATTATAACCATTTTTTTTACTGAAAAGATCTACATCAAATAAGTCATTAGGAGTGAAGAATTCTTTTTAAAATTCCTTCGAAGAAACATTCTAAGCGAAGAAAGTTTCAAACAGTTTTTAATCGATTTTCTAGGCTCCACTCGTTTCTGGGTTAACCGCGTTTCACCAACATTGCATTTGGTGCGGTTAACTCACAAAAAAAGGATATGGTACCGAAAAATTTGCAATTTTTTTTCCTCGCAAAAGAAACGGGCATTTTTTCAAATTTATGATCTCCCAAAAAAATAAAGATAATGAAATTTCTTCGTCCCCTATTGTATAGGGTGCCTCCAAATTTTCCAAATTATGTTTTAAAAATTAAGAAACTTGAAAGAAATGTGTTTTCCTTGCCCAAACAAAGATTAAGAATCCAAAAAGAAAAAAAGACAGTTTTGTCCAAAATGATGAGGATCAGTGGCCCTGAATTATTTATTATCGTGGAGTGTATCCCTCATCTTATGAAAATTTTTTAGGGTATTTTCAGATATATTTTTTTCAGGTTCGGAAATTCCGGGTACCCTACATTGTAATAAATAATCAAAAGACGATGATCCTTATCATTTTAAAGAAAACAGATTTCAAAAGTATGCCCATTTTATTTCTTTTTAATTTGTGTGAAAATTTTTTGGCACCGTTCCCGAGAACATTTTCCAGTAAGAAGGGAACATATATACCAAATTTAATGCATCTTCAACAGTCATTGCCTTTTCAGATAATTTGCGTTTTCCCGCACCGACTATTGTTTAACCCATTCGCGTGAAATTTTTCATTCACTTTTTCTTATTTCTAGGAATCGGTTAATCAAGGAGATGTGCGATGAAATCCAGTTGGAAAAATTAAAGTTCGAAAACCAAGTGGATCTGGAAGAACAACAAAGTTCTTTACGGAAGTCGCAGTTGGAAGGGACGTTACTGACAATTTTTGAGAACCAAAAATCATTCATGGATTACATGTTGGAATTTGAAAAAATTGAAGAAGTTAGTTAATTAAAATTATCTTAATAATTGTCTTCCAAGGAACGGTTTTTTTCTTGAATACTTGATTTAGATTATATGATTTAGGGGTGTCCAACGCAAGGCTGGCGCGCTTCTCCTTTCTTCCCCTTCTCCCAGCGCTTCTTCGAGAATTCTCTTCTCGTTTCCTCTTTCTACACCGCGCTCTCCGCGTGAACGCATTCAAGGTAGTAAGAAAGGGGATTGACGAGTGACAGTTATTTACACCTTTGCTCACGCGTTGGACACCTCTGTATTATTTCATTTGAATTAACTAGGAAGTATTTATTTTCAATACGATTTCAGTGGGAACAGTACATGATCTGTGATGGATTACCTGACCCAGGAGTTTTGTTTGAATTAAACACCTTTCTTTATTTGTGGTCAATGGAAGATAAAGAAGCAAGCATGGAAACGGTTCCAAAACATTGCGAAATAGTTATTTACGTGAGTGACTCATTCATCATATTATCAAGATGATTGCTGATCATGATTCATTATTAATACACATTGGAATTATGCATCTAAAGATTGTGAAATAATGAAACTCTCGAACTAAACGATCAATACGAAACATATTTCTGAATACTTAATTGATATACCCAGTCACATTTAGAGGACTATTCATTAGGGTGGTCCAAAACTTTTTTTTCCTATTCTTACGCAAAACGCCTGAAAATTTGTTCGAATCCACAAAAAAATAAACGCATTTTTTGTTGAAAACAAAATATATTTAGGGGTGGCGCAAACCCTAGGACACGTATTACGCGTATCACCCATAAGAAAAAAATACGTTTTTGTAAATTTCATTCAGAATCATCAATATTAGGTGAGTCGAGTTAAAAATTTACCATTCATCTTCACAATCAGTCACAGGATGCGAATAAAATATTACTTTTCAAATATCAACCCCATAAGTCTGTTTTATAAGGTCCCAAAAAACCCCCATAAGTAAAAAATGTGGTTTTCGATTTTTTGGCGCTAATTAGGATTTTTTGCGTTTTTTTTTTGGCAGATTGTTTCAAGTACATGAGGAACTACTTCATACTGATAAATAAATGTTTATTTAAATTTTTGAAAGAATTTATTATTGTTTAAAGCAACTTTCTCCTAGAAAAGGGTTAGAAAGTAAAATTACTACAACTGAACTACAATTGAAGTTACCAAAAATAATTGTTTACACAATTTGTTATTATTCATAACAATATCCTCTTAGAATAATGCTACAAAGTTGTGGTTTTTTCTGAAATGTTCAACTTTTTGTCCACTTTTCATTTAAAGTAAGTGATTATTCAAATAATTTACAAATATAATTGGTTAAACAAATTGCAAATGTTCATAGCTATCTTCCTCCAGATAAATACTACATAGTTGCGGTTCTTTCCTGAAACTTTCAAATGTTCATCACTTTTCAAATAGATTGAAGTAATAATTAATTCATGTTGGAAGAATAATTGTTTAAACAATTTATTATCATTGCTTATAATATTATCTTCGCACAATGATAGAAACTTATGTTTTTTTAATAAAATTTTCAATTTTCTGACCGCTTGTCACTTGAAGTGAGTTCATATTTAAACTAAATTAACAAAACTAATTGTTTGAACGAATTATTATTGTTTATGGCTATCTTTTCTCTGATAAGTGCTACAAAGTTGAGATTTTTTCTTGTTTCTTAATCTTTTTGTCCACATTTCACTTAGTGGGACAATAATTAATGTGAGTTAACAAACATGCTCATTTAAACAATTTATTAATATTTATAACCATTTTCTTTTAGAAGTGCTAGAAAGTTGTGGTTCTCTCTGAAATGTTTAACTTTGCAATGAATGGAATATGAATGAAATTCAATTAGATTGAATGGATTCAATTGTTGGTTAAATTAGATTGTTTTTGATTCAAAATAACATTTTTGCTTCCACATCATAATGGGAAGGTATTGGTTTTATGTGAAAATTGACTTTCGCGGAATTTATGAAATCTCCACGTTTTGAGACCTCCTGATTCCGAAAAAGTAGTTTTTACGTTGGTGTCTGTCTGTTGTCGTCGTTGTCGTTGTTGTCGTCGTCTGTATACTCGATTACTTTCGAAAGAATGATCATATTGGATTGTGCTTCGGTACCCCTTTTTCAAACCCGGAAAAGAAAGGACGAGTTCGTTAACCAGCTATTTTGGATGAGGAATCAAAGAGGGCGAGCATTTTGAACATGTTTTTGGACTTTTTTCCAAGGCTTTGAAACCCTAAGCACGGTTTTTTGTAGAAGGAGAAAGATGAAACAATTTATCCACTTGACTTTTTTCGGTAAAAACAAAATTGTCAGAGTTATTGTATCTTCAGAATTCGAAGATATAAAAGAAAATTTTTTAATAGGACAAGTTGTTTTCGCTTCATTTATAAAAAGCCATGAAATTAATTCATTTTATTCAGAAAAAATGACAATAAAAATCAAATAATAAAATTTTTGAAAAAATGACTAAGGCTAACACACAAGATTGACAGAGAACAGTTATCCACCCGAAAAATATCCTTAAATTTGTTATAATTTCCCCCATGGGACGCGTAGTTTTTGTTTTGATCGTGAAAAATGAAATTAAAAATTGAAAAATTAAATTTCTAGAAATTTACACAACATGTGAAAAAAAAAATTGGGCAGCGAAATTACTCTACCGCTTTGGACAAACTTTGATCGAGTGCGCAGCACGAGACACGCGATGGGATTGTATTCTCTAAAGCCAGAGAAGCTTTAACAAAAGAGAATTCACACTTATCAAATTAAGGTGGTCTTCATTTCGCTTCTGAGTTTCACAAGCTTTATATACAACTGTATAGGGACGTATAAAGGCCAAACGCGTAGCGCAAGATAGATTCATAACCGAGCGCGGAGCGCGAGGTGAGATTATCATCGAGCGCGAGATCCGAAAGATGCGCGCCTTAGGCGCGCTCAAACTTGCGAGTAAAGCGAGCTGCGCGCGTATTGCGCGATGAGAATGTGCCCGCTCGGTGGGCAGATTTTTTTTTTTCTTGAAAATTAATTATTTTATTTCTGATTGAAAATTTATATTCTTAGGTCGAAAATTCGACTCTTTGGTTCAAAGTTGAACTACTTTCTTAAAAATTCAATTTTTGCGTTGAAGATCCATAATTTTAGTAGAAAACTCGAAATCCTAATTTGACTGAATGAATTCAACTTTTTTGTTTTAATCAATTTATTTTCAACATTGGGAAAATAACGAAAATAATTTACCTAAAACAATACAATACTATTTAAAATACTCAACTGAAAAGGTATAGCAAAGTTAAACATTCCAGAAAAGAACCGCAACTTTTTAGCGCTTATCTAAGAGAAGATATCCATAAACAATAGTAATTTGTTTAAACAATTTTTTTTAACATGAAATAATTCTTACTTCAATCTAATTGAAAAGTGACAAAAAGTTAAAAATTTCAGAAAAAACCAGCAACTATGTAGTATTATTCTAGAAGAAGATAGCTATAGACATTTACAATTTGTTTAAACAATGATTATTTCTAAGTGAAAATTGTACAAAAAGTTGAAAATTTCAGAAAAAAACCGCAACTTTGTAGCATTATTCTGAGTGAGTATTGTTGTAATTATAACCAATTGTTTAAACAAATATTTTTGAGAACTTCAAGTGATTATTCCCTCATTGTAACTGAAACGTTGAAAATAATTTTTAAAAATCAGAGAAAACCTTGACTTTCTCACCCTTTTCTGAGAGAAAGTTGATTAAAAAACAATAAATTGTATTAACGATTTGAATAAACATCTAATTATCAGTATGAAGTAGTATTTCATGTATTTGAAACAATCTGCGTTAAAAAATCCGCGAGAAAATTACAATTAGCTCCAAAAACTCGAATACCCCATTTTTTCACTTATGGGGGTTTTTTGGGACCCTCTAAAACAGACTTATGGGGTTGATATTCGAAAAGTAATATTTTATTCGCATTCTGTGACTGATTGTGAAGGAAAAGGTGAATTTCGAACTTGATTCACCTAATATTGAGAGTTCTGAATAAAACCTACAAAAACGTCTTTTTTTCTTATGGTAAATACGTGTTAAACTTCACGGAGCTTGCGCAACCTCTAAATGTTATTTTTTTCAAACAAAAAATGCGTTTATTTTTTGTGAATTCAAACAAATCCCTGGGCTTTTGCAAAAAATTGGGAAAGAAATTTCTAAGGCATTCTTGGTTCACCGTCAAGTCGTTCTTCCTTAATAAATTAAACCTGTACTAGAAATTATTTTTTTGCAGCTGTTGTCTAAATTAGAGGACAAGATCAAATTCCCTGCAATATACTCTTCAAGTTACATAAAAGATTGTAAATCAGTAAGTGCTGCTATTTATCAATTATTTTACTAAAAGTTATATTTATTGTTTATTGTAAAGCATCAAAATTCACAATCAGATGAATCATTCAAACTTGAATTAATTATTTAAAATGAATTAGATTCGACAAGAGCTTCGAGAAAAACTTCAGTCATGGATAGACGCAGCGAGTTATCGACTTCTGCGACAAATCGAAAAAGATATGATAAGGGAGGACTTAAAAAATGCGAGGTTTAGTCAGGTATCAAAGGATTTGGTGTGTTGTGTCTGGGCTCTCATACGGCTGCCAATTACCATCAAACAAATTGCAGAAAAAGATAGGTAATTGTCGTTAAGATTTTTTCGTGGGCAAGGTAAAAATAAAATTATCTTTATGAAACTAAAAATCGATATTATTCTTATGAAGGGTGCCAATTGAAGTAGCATTTGAAGAAATCAGTTTGATAATAAAAATGCCAGGGAACCTTGACTGTTATTCGATGGCAATTAGAGGATTGTGGTTAAGTCACGATCATTATTCTGATTTGGGCTTGACATACGGAATTTCCAGCATCCCTGACAAGTGTCAGATGGACATGAGTAAAAAAATGATCCTCTTGATCTAATTTATTATTCTATTTATTTCCCATGCGCAATGTTTTTATTATAGATCTCTTGACCTTCTGCCAAAGGGAGTTTGAAACGAAAAATGAAATTCGTGAAGAGCAGAAAGAAGGTCGTCGTCTGCGGTTAGAGGAGAAAAAGTTATTGCTTGAGAGAATGACTAATCCACCACCTGTGATGCAACCTTCAAAGTCAGATAAAAAGAGCAAGACAGGAAAAAAAGGATTAGACCTGCTGAAAACACAGAAGAAACTTGACCCGGAACCAGAACCTGAACCCCTCCCCTATTTACCCACCGCTGAGGAAATTATATTACAAAAAGAAGGTATTAAATGATGCAATAATAAGAACAAAATAAATTATGAAACCGTAGCACATTGGGGAAGGAATGTTTGAAACCAGCCATAGGTCACAAATCTTAACCAAATCAAAGACAATTTAGCCAGAAAAGCTTTTAAATAAATTCTAAAGAGACTTACGAAGCTTAATTTAAAAAAATAATCTGTTGAAAAAGTGTAAACAATTGTTTCTAAATTCGCAATATATTAAAAAAAAATGCAAAACAACCTAAGCCCTAAACCCATAAGCTTTTAACCCATAAAACCTAAATCCATAAACCCTAAACTCATGAACCCCGAACTCATAGACCCTAAGCCCATGAAGCCTAAATCCATTGAACCTGAATCCATAGACCCGGAATTCATAAATCCTAAACTCATAAATCCATAGACCCTAAACCTATGAAAACTAAATCCATAAACCTTGAACCCATTTAACCCTTAACCTATAAACTTTAAACTCATAGGCCCATAACCCCATAAACCCTAAATCCATAGACCTTGAACTCATAAACCCTAAACTCATAAACCCTAAGCCCATGGATCCTAAACCCATGAATCCTTAATCCAAAGACCCTGAATCCATAGACCCTTAATCCATAAACCATAAACCCATAGACCCTGAACACATGAACCCTGAATCCATGAACCCTAAGCCCATAAAACCTAAACCTATAAACCCTAAACTCCTAAACCCCGAACCCAAAGACCCTAAACCCATGAAGCCTAAATCCTTCGAACCTGAATCCACAGACCCGGAATCTATAAATCCCAAACTCATGAATCCATAGACCCTAAACCTATGAAAACCATATCCATAGACCTTGAACCCATTTAACCCTAAACCTATAAACCTCAAACTCAAAGGCCCTAAACCCATAGACCCTAAACCCATAAACCCTAAATCCATAGACCCTGAACCCATAAACCCTAAACCCTAAACCCATGAACTCATGAACCCTAAGCCTATGGATCCTGAACCCATGAATCCTAAATCCAGAGACCCTGAATCCATAAACCCATAGACCCTAACCACATGAACCCTGAATCCATAAACCCTGAACCCATAAAACCCAACTCATAAACCTTGAACTCATAAACCCATGAACCATAGACTCTAAACCCATGAAGCCTAAATTCATTGAATCTGAATCCATAGACCTGGAATCCATAAATCCTAAACTCATAAATCCATAGACCCTAAACCTGTGAAAACTAAATCCATAGACCTTGAACCCATTCAACCCCAAACCGATAAACCCTAAACTCCAAGGGCCTATTCACATAGACCATGAACCCATAAACCCTGAATCCATAGACCCTGAACCCATAAACCCATAAACTCATAAACCCTAAGCCCATGGATCCTAAACCCATAAATCCTAAATCCAGAGACCCTGAATCCATAGACCGTTAATCCATAAACCATAAACCAATAGACCCTGAACACATGAACCCTGAATCCATAAACCCTAAACCCATAAAACCTAAACCCATAAACCCTAAACTCATAAACCCCGAACCCATAGACCCTTAACCCATGAAGCCTAAATCCATTGAACCTGAATCCATAGACACGGAATCCATAAATCCCAAACTCATAAATCCATAGACCCTAAACCTATGAAAACTAAATCCATGAACCCTGAACCCATAAACCCTAAACCCATAAACTCATAAACCCTAAGCCCATGGATCCTAAACCTATGAATCCTAAATCCAGAGACCCTGAATCCACAGACCCTAAATCCATAAACCATAAACCCATAGACCCTAAACACATGAACCCTGAATCCATAAACCCTGAACCCATAAAACCTAAACCCATAAACCTCGAACCCATGAACCCCGAACCCATAGACCCTAAACCCATGAAGCCTAAATCCATTGAACCTGAATCCATAGACCCGGAATCTATAAATCCTAAACTCATAAATCCATAACCCCTAAACCTATGAAAAGTAACTCCATAGACCTTGAACCCATTCAACCCTAAACCTATAAACTCTAAACTCATAGGCCCTAAACCCATAGACCCTAAACCCATGAACCCTGAATCCATAAACCCTGAACCCATATACCCTAAATCCATAAACCCTTAACTCATAAGCCCTACACTCATAGACCCTAAACCCATGAAACCAAAATCAGTAGACCCTAAAACAATAAACCATAAAGCCATAAACTCACAAACCCTTAACCCCTAGACCCTATACCCATGAACCCTAAATTCATAGACCCTGAACCCATAGATCCTGAATCCATAAAACATGAACTCATAAACCCTGAACTTATAGGCCATGAACTCATAGGCCCTAAGCTCATAGGCCCGAAACCCATAGACTCTTGACCCATGAACCCTAAATCCATAGACCCTGAATCTATGAACCCTAAAGCCATAAACTCATAAACCCTGAACCCATAGACCCTGAGTCCATGAATTCTGAACTCATCAATCTGTAGACCCTCAACCCATGAACTTTAAATCCATGAAATCTAAATCCATACACCCTAAACCCATAAATCCTTAACCTATAAACACTAAACTCAGAGGCCCTAAATTCATAGGGACCTAACCCATAGACCCTAAACCCATGAACCCTAAATCCATAGGCCCTGAATCCATGAATCCTAAATTCATAAATCGTAGACCCCAGCCCCATCAACTCTAAATCCATAGACCCTGAACCCATAAATCCTAAACCTATGAATCCTAAACTCAGAGGCCCTAAATTCATTGGCTCTGAACCCATAGACCCTGAACCCAGGAACCCTGAATCCATAGACCCTGAATCTTCAAACCCTAAAGCCAAGATTTCATAAGCCCTGAACCCATGGACCCTAAATCCATAGACCCTGAATCCATAAATTCAAAATCATGAATCTGCAGACCATAAACCCATGAACTCTAAATCCATAGACCCTCAACCCATAAATCCTAAACCTTGAAACCCTAAACTCAGAGGCCCTAAATTCATAGGCCCTAAACCCATAGACCCTAAACCCATGAACCCTTAATCCATAGACCCTGAATCCATGAATTCTGAACTCATAAATCTGTAGCCCTTAAACCCATGAACTCTAAATCCGTATCCCATAAACTCTAAACCCATCAATCCTAAACCTATGAACCCTAAACTCAGAGGCTCCAAATTTATAGGCTCTAAACCCATAGACCCGAAACCCATAGACCTGAAACCCATTAATCCTGAATCCAAAGACCCTGAAACTATAGACCATGAAACCATAGACCCTGAAACCATAGAACCTGAATCCATGAATTCTAAACTCATTAATCTGTAGATCTTAACCCATGAACTCTAAATCCATGAACTCTAAATCCATAGAGCCTTAACCCATAAATCCTGAACCTATAAACCCTAAACTCAGAAGCCCTAAATCCATGGGCCCTAAACCCATAGACCCTAAACCCATGAACCCCAAATCCATAGACCCTGAAACCATAGACCCTGAATCCATGAATCCTAAATTCATAAATCGTAGACCCCAGCCCCATGAACTCTAAATCCATAGACCCCGAACCCATGAATCCTAAACCTATGAACCCTGAACTTAGAGGCTCTAAATTCATAGGCTTTGAACCAATAGACCCTAAACCCATAGGCCCTAACCCCATAGACCCTGAAACCATAGACCCTGAATCCATGAATCCTGAATTCATAAATCTGTAGACCCAAACCCATGAACTCTAAATCCATAGACCCTGAACCCATAAATCCTAAACCTATGAACCCTAAACTCAGAGTCCCTAATTTCATAGGCCCTAAACCCATAGACCCTAAATCCATGGACCCTGTATCCATAGACCCAGAAACGCATAAACATAGACGCATAAATTCTAAATTCATGGACCCTGAACCCATAAATCCTAAACCTATGAACCTTCAACTCAGAGCCCCCAAACTCATTGGCCCTTAACCCATGAAACCATGATCCCCAAATCCATAGACCCTAAACTCATAAGCCCTAAACCTATGGACCCTAAACCCGTAGCCCCTAAACCCATGAACCCTAAACCCATAGACCCTGAACCCATAAACCCATAAACCCCAAACCCATAAATCCTCAACTCATAAACCCTAAACCCATGAACCCTAAATCCATAGACTCTGAAACCATAAACTCTAAACCCATAAGCCCTAAACTCATGAACCCCAAACCCATGAACCCTAAATCCATAGACTCTGAAACCATAAACTCTAAACCCATAAGTCCTAAACTCATGAACCCCAAACCCATGAACCCTAAATCCATAGACTCTGAAACCATAAACTCTAAACCCATAAGTCC